>CM076577.1:939505460-939691903 GCA_034641835.2 Pinus albicaulis | reverse complement strand
GACTCACTTCTTCTTCTTCTAGGGTTGCTTCCTGGTGTATATCCTCTTCTTTTGAAATTTCTTGTTCATTTTCTTCCTCCTCTTCACAATCTATGTAAAATAATTTCTTCTCAGCACACTTATGACCTTTAGTGTATTTGCTATCACAACTGTAGCAAAGCCCTTTTGCTCTTTTTTCTTCCAATTGTTGTGGTTTCAACATTGTAGGTTGTGGAAATCTGGGAGTAGAAACATTGTTAGGTCCCTATATTAATAGTGTAGTCCCTTATTATGTTAGTGTAGCCCCACTTATTGTTATTGTTGTACCCCTGTAACCCCCATATTCTTATTATTGTGCCCTTACATTATTATTGTTAGGTCGGCTAGGATTACATTGTGGCCCCACTAGGATTATATTGTGGCCCCATGGACTCCTATATATAGAAGGAGGTTTTGTTCATGTGTATCATCCAAGAATTGTGCATTTATGTAATGTATTGGAGGTTGCCCCCTCGAAGTGGCTTATTTCTAAGGCGTTGATATCTCTTTTCTTCTCTTTTTGGAGCTCGTTACACAACATTTGGTATCAGAGGCTTTGGATTCTAGGGTTTCGCTGCTCCAAACAGGTCATCGTGGAATTTTCGCTATAACGTTTTTTCTACGAAGTTTCAGAAGTTGAAATTTTTAGGGTACGAAGCTGAAATCTTGAGGAAGCTTGTATAAAAAATTCAGAGCTTGGTTCGCAATATTGTCGGAGATATGATCTGTGGAAGTCAGGTCTTTTTTCAAGCTCCTAAACAGGTCATCGTGGTATTTGCCCTATAAATTTTTTTCTACGAAGGTACAGAATCTGAAATTCATATGGTGCGAAGCTGAAATCCTAAGGAAATGCTTCAAAAAATTTCAGAGCTTGGTTCGGAATATTTTTGGAGATATGATTTGTGGAAGGTAGTGCTTTTTCAGGCTCCTGAATTTCATCTCAAAGAGGTGATCGTGGGAAAAGTTCAATAACTCTCTCTCTGGGGATCAGATTGGAGTGCCGTAAAAGGTTCGCAAGTACAGCTTTATTTTATTATTTCTATCAATTTGAGGTGAGAAGGACGAAACAATGAAGCATTAACACGTACAAGTTTGCTATCCTGAACCAGTCCATAATTAGGTCATTGTGGGAGATTGAACATAACTTTGTCTTGGAGAAACCAAATAAAGTCAGACCTGTGGCATTGAAAATAGAATTCAGAGGGTCAATTCAGTGCTGAATTTTAGATATTGAAGAGCTGTAGTCACAGAGATAATCCAATTTCAATATCGAGCTCCTCAAAAGCAAGTAAAAGGTGTGTAATTTTTTTCCGAATTGCATAAGTCTTGTTTGAAGAATCAAGTTGAATTGATTGCAAGGGCATATTGTAGAATAGATATCAGTATTGGATTATAAAATGGCCCCTAAAAGGAATTCAACACCCATTAAGCCTTTGGAAAGCTCTACTATGACTCATGAAGATGAAGAATGGCAACATGACATATCAAAATTACAAGAGCAAGTGCAACAAATTTCGCTCTCGCAAAGAGCAACAAAAAATGACATGGAAGTTTTGAAGAAACGCGTGGAAACTAAGATGGATGGTTTGAAGAAAGGCGTGGAATCTAAGATAGATGGCATGGAATCTAAGATAGATGGCATGGAGGCTGGCATGGAATCTAAGATGGATGACATGGAAGCTAAGATCAATGAGAAAATGGAAAACATGAAGAATTTTCTAAAAGCAGACATGGAAGGTTTGACAAAGTTTATACAAGAAAGGTTTCCTAATGGTGAAAAGATAGTAGAAGAACCTCATAATGAGAACAAAATAAATGTTAATTGTGATTTCATAAACTCTAATGTTGGCGGGAAGAACCACCATATTCCAAAGATGGATATGAGGAAGTTTGATGGAAAGGATCCTGTAACATGGATACTACAAATGGAGCAATATTTTGATCTCCATGACGTGCAAAACACACAAAAGGTACGCATTGCAACTTTACATTTAGAACAAAATACATTTGTATGGTATCGATGGCTTTGTTCCCGTAAAAAAATTGTCACTTGGTCAATTTTTACGGAGGAAATGATAGCACATTATGAGGATACAAAGAGCAACACCTTCTTTACCCAATTGATAAATCTCAAACAAAAGGTTTTAGTGGGCCAGCACATTGAGGACTTCCAAAAATTGAGTATAAGGGTAACTGATATTTCAGAGGACCACAGGATTGATCTCTTCTTAGGCAGTTTAAAGGATAACATTTAACATGAAGTTCGTGTTCTAGAACCTGATTCATTAGAGAAGGCATTCAGGTTGGCAAGAAAAGTTGAATGTAAAATTATGGCAACAAGGAAGTCTACTACTCAATTCTATAAAGAAGGAAGTGTGGCTACATCTAGATTTCCACAAACTACAAGGTTGACACCACAACAATTGGAAGAAAAAAGAGCAAAAGGGCTTTGCTAAAGTTGTGATAGCAAATACACTAAAGGTCATAAGTGTGCTGAGAAGAAATTATTTTACATAGATTGTGAAGAGGAAGAAGAAAATGAACAAGAAGAGGATATACACCAGGAACCAGCCCTAGAAGAGGAAGAAATGAATGCGACCATATCGTGTAATGCACTGGCAGGAATTACCACTCCTCAAACTCTCAAGATAAAAGGACAAATCAAGAAGAAAAAGGTAATAGTGTTGATTGATTCAGGTAGCACCCATAATTTTATTCATTGTAAGGTAGCCAAGCAATTAAATTGTTTCCTATACCCAGCACCAGAATGTCAAGTGATGGTTGCAAATGGAGGAACTATAAATTTCTCTGGAAAATGCCATAATATCAAACTAACCATGGGGGAATATGTATTGACTAGTCCAATGCTTTCCATTCCTATGGGAGGTGCTGATGTTGTACTAGGAGTACAATGGTTACAATCTTTGGGGACGGTAGCTTTTAATTTTCAAGAACTTTTCTTGAAATTTTTTTCAGAAGGAAAGGAAGTCGAATTACGAGGTATTGAAGGGAAGCCAGGAAGGATAATAAGCTCTAATTTCATTACAAATCTTCTAAAGAAATAACAACGAGGCGTAATTGCACAATTATGCTCACTAGAAGTTCCGACATCAAAATCATCTATTTCTGCAGATATCCAACAAGTCTTGGACAATCATTCCAAGGTGTTTGAAACTCCCAAAGGACTCCCACCTATTCGTGATCATGATCATGCTATTCATTTGATTCCAGGAAGTGTTCCTCCAAACATCGGGCCTTATAGATATCCTTATGTCCAAAAGAGCGAAATTGAACGTATGATTGCAAAAATGTTAGAGGCAGGTATAATTCAACCTAGTCAAAGTTCTTTCTCTGCTCCTGTAGTATTGGTACACAAGAAGGATGGATCATGGCGAATGTGTTCAGATTATAGGGAGCTCAATAAGCTCACCATTAAAGACAAATTTCCCATTCCTGTGATTGATGAATTATTGGATGAATTACATGGAGCAATTTATCTTACCAAGTTGGATCTTCGTTCAGGATATCGTTGTGTAACCAGCTCCAAAAATAGAAGAAAAAGAGATATGAACGCCTTAGAAATAAGCCACTTCGAGGGGGCAACCTCCAATACATTACATAAATGAACAATTCTTGGATGATACAATTTACAAAACCTCCTTTCTATATATAGGAGTCATGGGGCCATAATGTAATCCTAGTGGGCCACAATGTAATCCTAGCCGACCTAACAATAATAATTTAAGGGCACAATAATAACAAAATGGGGGTTACAAGGGTACAATAATAACAATAAGGGGTTACACTAGCAACAATAAGGGACTATACTAGTCATATAGGGACCTAACATGCTCCTCTCCTTCAAAAAAGTGTTGTCCTCAATGCTTGAGTAGCTCTGGGTGCTTCTGTATAAAATTCTCATCCTCCCATGTAGAATCTTCAGTGGGTAAGTTCTTCCACTTGATGAGATACTCTGAAATTGATCGATTCCGTAGTTGTCGAGTGCTTGTTTCTGTGACCGCTTCAGGTTCCAATATGATTTTCCTTCCTCATCAAGTTCTGGAAATATTGTTTGAACTAGAAGATTTTCACCTATAACCTTCTTTAAGCATGAAACATGGAAAACTGGATGTACTCGCGAAGAAGCAGGAAGCTCCAATTTGTATGCCATAGTACCAATCTTTTGCAACACCTTGTAAGGACCATAGTACTTTGGCGATAATTTATTATTCTTCTTTGCTTGCTTGAGGGACATTTGTTTGTATGGTTGTAGCCGTAAAAATACCCAATCTCCTACATCAAAACTTCTCTCGCTACGATGTTGATCTGCCTGTTGTTTCATTCGATTTTGTGCCAAATTCGGGTTATCCTTTAAGAGTTGGAGAACTTCTTGCTGATGCTCGATGTGATCTTCCACTGCTTGAACCTTCGAATTATCTCTTAAATATGATGTGATGGATGGTGGATGATATCCATAAAGTGCCATAAATGGGGTCATTTTTGCTGCAGTATGGAAGGAAGTGTTATACCACCATTCAGCGAGAGGTAACCACTTGACCCATTGTGTTTGTTTATCAGATACAAAGAAACGAAGATATCCTTCCAAACATTTATTTACTATCTCAGTTTGACCATCAGATTGAGGATGATAAGATGAGCTATGAGCTAATTGAGTACCCAAACAAGAAAATAACTCCGTCCAAAAAATTCCAGTAAAAATGGGATCTCTGTCGTTCACAATGACCCTTGGGCTTCCATGTAGCTTTTGAATTCTGTCCATAAATGTAGTAGCAACTGTACTTGCTTTAAATGGATGAGATAATGCACAAAAGTGTGCATACTTGGTAAGTCTATCAACTACCACCATGATGACACTCTTCCTTCAGACTTAGGTAAACCTGTGATAAAATCCATTGAAATCTCCTCCCAACGTTGACTTGGAATGGATAAAGGTTGTAGAAGTTCCGGGGTCTTAATTGTCTCAACTTTATTCTGCTGGCAACCCAAACATTCCGTCACAAACTGTTGAATATCAGATTTAAGGTCATCCCAAAAAAATCTTTCTTCACCCTGTGGTAAGTTTTTAAAAATCTTGAGTGTCCTCCTAAAGGAGAAGTGTGCAATTCCAGAAGAATCTTTTGTTTTAGTTGGAAATTCTTACAAAGATATAAGCGATATTTGTACCATAAGGAATCATTTTTCCAACTAAATGTATCAGATGTACTAGGATCTTGCTGCAACTTTTGAATGAGTGTCCATACATCTTTCTCCTTCTTCCATTCATCTCTTGCTTCAGTTATCCAATCTGGTTGGATAATAGAAATGGCACAAAGCAATGCTTCCACCTCTTCATTCTTTCTTGAGAGTGCATCTGCAACAACATTAAACTTTCCTTTTTTGTAGATTATTTCAAAGTCATAACCCAACATCTTTGTGACCCATTTTTGTTGCTCTTCTGAAGATAGTCTTTGTTCCAAAAAGTGTTTAAGACTATCATGATCAGTTTTACCTTGAAGTGTCTTCCCATTAGGTAAGTTCGCCATTTCTTTAGTGCTTGCAGTATTGCTAACATTTCCTTCTCATAAATAGGTTTCTGTAAATACTTTCTTTTGATTGGACGACTTTCAAAAGCAATGGGTCTTCCTTCCTGCATTAAAACTGCACCAATTCCATTTTCTGAGGCATCACATTCCACAATAATTTTTTTTGTGAAGTCTGGCATAGCTAATACCGGTGCTAGGCACATTGCCTCTTTAAGATGTTCAAAGGCCTTAGTTGCTTCAGGAGTCCATGAAAATGCATCTTTCTTCAATAATGTTGTTAGAGGTGCTGCTATTCTCCAATAATTCTTAACAAACTTGCGATAATACCCTGTTAACCCGAGAAATCCTCGCAACTGCTTTATGGTTGTGGGGACTTTCCATTCCTTAATGGCTTTAATTTTGTTAGGGTCTACTTTAACACCCTCGTGACATACAATATGACCCAGATATTCCACCTCTTGTACTCCAAAGAAACATTTGGATGTTTTTGCATATAATTGTTTCTCCTGCAATAGTTTGAGCACCCTGTCAACATGTTCAACATGATCCTTCCAAGACCTACTGTAGATTAGTATATCATCAAAAAATACTAGCACAAATTTTCTAAAGAAGGGTTTGAAAATGGAATTCATCAACCCTTGAAATGTAGAAGGTGCATTGGTAAGGCCAAAAGGCATGACCAAAAATTCATAATGACCTTCATGAGTTCGAAATGCTGTTTTTGGAATATCTTCGGTCTTCATTCTAATTTGATGATATCCTGAACGAAGATCCAACTTAGTAAAATAAATTGCTCCATGTAATTCATCCAATAATTCATCAATCACAGGAATGGGAAATTTGTCTTTAATGGTGAGCTTATTGAGCTCCCTATAATCCGGACACATTCGCCATGATCCATCCTTCTTGTGTACCAATACTACAGGAGCAGAGAAAGAACTTTGACTAGGTTGAATTATGCCCGCCTCTAACATTTCTGCAATCATACGTTCAATTTCGCTCTTTTGGAAGTAAGGATATCTATAAGGCCTGATGTTTGGAGGAACACTTCCTGGAATCGAATGAATAGCATGATCATGATCACGAATAGGTGGGAGTCCTTTGGGAGTTTCAAACACCTTGGAATGATTGTCCAAGACTTGTTGGAGATCTGCAGAAATAGATGATTTTGATGTAGGAACTTCTAGTGATCATAATTGTGCAATTACGCCTCATTGTTCTTTCTTTAGAAGCTTTGTCATGACATTAGAGCTTATCATCCTTCCTGGCTTCCCTTCAATACCCCGTAATTCGACTTCCTTTCCTTCTGAAAAAAATTTCAAGAAAAGTTCTTGAAAATTAAAAGCTACCGTCCCCAAAGATTGTAACCATTGTACTCCTAGTACAACATCAGCACCTCCATAGGAATGGAAAGCATTGGACTAGTCAATACATATTCCCCCATGGTTAGCTTAATATTATGGCATTTTCCAGAGAAATTTATAGTTCCTCCATTTGCAACCATCACTTGACATTCTGGTGCTGGGTATAGGAAACAATTTAATTCCTTGGCTACCTTACAATGAATAAAATTATGGGTGCTACATGAATCAATCAACACTATTACCTTTTTCTTCTTGATTTTTCCTTGTATCTTGAGAATTTGAGGAGTGGTAATTCCTACCAGCACATTACATGATATGGTCAGATTCATTTATTCCTCTTCTAGGGCTGGTTCCAGGTGTATATCCTCTTCTTGTTCATTTTCTTCTTCCTCTTCACAATCTATGTAAAATAATTTCTTCTCAGCACACTTATGACCTTTAGTGTATTTGCTATCACAACTGTAGCAAAGCCCTTTTGCTCTTTTTCTTCCAATTGTTGTGGTGTCAACCTTGTAGGTTGTGGAAATCTAGGCGTAGCAACACTTCCTTCTTTATAGAATTGAGTGGTAGGCTTCCTTGTCGCCATAATTCTACATTCAAATGTTATTGCCAACCTGAATGCCTTCTCTAATGAATCAGGTTCCAACACACGAACTTCATGTTGTATGTTATCCTTTAGAGTACCTATGAAGAGATCAATCTTGTGTTCCTCTGGAATATCAGTTACCCATATATTCAATTTTTGGAAGTCCTCAATGTGCTGCCCCACTAAACCCTTTTGTTTGAGATTTATCAATTGGCTAAAGAAGGTGTTGCTCTTTGTATCCTCATAATGTGCTATCATTTCCTCCGTAAAAATTGACCAAGTGACAATTTTTTTACGGGAGCAAAACCATCGATACCATACAAATGTATTTTGTTCTAAATGTAAAGTTGTAATGCGTACCTTTTGTGTGTTTTTCATGTTATGGAGATCAAAATATTGCTCCATCTGTTGTATCCATGTTACAGGATCCTTTCCATCAAACTTCCTCATATCCATTTTGGAATATGGTGGTTCTTCCTGCCCACATTAGAGTTTATGAAATCACGATTGACATTTATTTTGTTGTCATCATGAGGTTCTTCTACTATCTTTTCACCATTAGGAAACATTTCTTGTATCAACTTTGTCAAACCTTCGATGTCTGTTTTTAGATCATTCTTCATGTTTTCCATGTTGTCTTTCATGTCATCCATCTTAGCTTCCATGCCATCCATCTTAGCTTCCACGCCTTTCTTCAAAACTTCAATTTCATTTTTTGTTGCTCTTTGCGAGAGTGAAATTTGTTGCACTTGCTCTTGTAATTTTGATAAATCATGTTGCAATTCTTCATCTTCATGAGTCATAGTAGAGCCTTCTGAAGGCTTAATGGGTGTTGAATTATTTTACGAGGCATCTTTTAGAACCCAATACTGATATCTATTCTACAATATGCCCTTGGAATCAATTCAAATTGATTCTTCAAACAAGACTTATGCAATTCGCAAAAAAAATATACACCTTTTTCTTGCTTTTGAGGAGCTCGATATTGAAATTGGATTATATCTGTAATTGAAGCACTTCAATATTTGAATTTTGATACTGATGTAGCCCTCTAAATTATCTTTCGAATGCCACAGGTCTGACTTGATTTGGATTCTCCAAGACAAAGTTGTGTCCAATCTCCCACAATGACCTAATTATGGACTGGTTCAGTACAGTGAACTTGTACGACCTGCCACGTGTCACTGTTTCGTCCTTCGGCTCTGAAATTGATATCCAAGAAACTAAAATCCGTGTACTAGCGACCACTTTTTACGGCACTCAAATCTGATGCTCAGAGAGAGAGTAATGAAGATTTTCCCACGATCACCTCTTTGAGATGAAATTCAGGAGCCTGAAAAAGCACTACCTTCCACAGATCATATCTCCAAAAATATTGCGAACCAAGCTCTGAAATTTTTTGACGAATTTCTTCAGGATTTCAGCTTCGCACCATATGAATTTCAGACTCTGAACCTTCGTACAAAAAACTTTATAGCGCAAATGCCACGATGACCTGTTTATGAGCCTGAAAAGATACCTAACTTCCACAGATGATATCTCCTCAAATATTGCGAACCAAGATCTGAAATTTTTAGACAACCTTCCTCAAGATTTCAGCTTCGCACCCTAAAACTTTCAGCTTCTGAAGCTTCGTAGAAAAAAATTTATAGCGAAAATGCCACGATGACCTGTTTGGAGCAGCGAAACCCTAGAATCCAAAGCTCTGATACCAAATGTTGTGTAACCAGCTCCAAAAATAGAATAAAAGAGATATCAACGCCTTAGAAATGAGCCACTTCGAGGGGGCAACCTCCAATATATTACATAAATGAACAATTCTTGGATGATACAATTTACAAAACCTCCTTTCTATATATAGGAGTCCATGTGGCCATAATGTAATCCTAGTGGGCCACAATGTAATCCTAGCCGACCTAACAATAATAATTTAAGGGCACAATAATAACAAAATGGGGGTTACAAGGTACAATAATAACAATAAGGGGGTTACACTAACAACAATAGGGGACTATATTAGTAATATAGGGACCTATGAGGATATCGTCAAATTAAAATGAAGATTGAAGATATTCTAAAAAAAATATTTCGAACTCATGAGGGTCATTATGAATTTTTGTTCATGCCTTTTGTCCTTACCAATGCACCTTCTACATTTCAAGGGTTGATGAATTCCATTTTCAAACCCTTCCTTAGAAAATTTGTGCTAGTATTTTTTGATGATATACTAATCTATAGCAGGTCTTGGAAGGATCATGTTGAACATGTTGACAGGGTGCTCAAACTATTGCGGGAGAAACAATTATATGCAAAAACATCCAAATGTTTCTTTGGAGTACAAGAGGTGGAATATCTAGGTCATATTGTATCTCACGAGGGTGTTAAAGTAGACCCTAACAAAATTAAAGCCATTAAGGAATGGAAAGTGCCCACAACCATAAAGAAGGTACGAGTATTTCTCGAGTTAACAGGGTGTTATCGCAAGTTTTTTAAGAAAATTCTATTTCCCACCCCGGTTTCAGTTTTCACCTTATTACTCCAAAATAATTAAATGCCCTTTCCCATATCCATACATTTAATAAATGGAAAATAAATTTTGCTGAAAACACAAATTCTGGAAATTTTTTCAGAATGCTGTAAATGCAGAAATAAAATAACAGCAGTAACAAACAGTCATTCAACACATCATAACTTAGTATTTTTGGTCAAGGTGACCCTGGAAAAACCCCCTACAACTCTTGGGGAAAACCAGTTTGAGAGCTCCTTCTTATTTCTGAAAAATGCTTTTTACAGAGAGAGAAATATTCAGAAAAATCAGCAAGTAAACTTTTACAACTTATCTCTTTCCGTGCTTAACCACCACCTCGGAAAACGTGCAAACAGTAAAACTGAACCAGCAATAAATGCTGTGCGTATTTCCTTGAAAAACGTGCCCAGAAATTACAGCATTAATTTCTGTTGTACGGCCTCCTCTTTTTGCGTGCAGAACAGCAATAAATGCTACTGTACGACCTCCTTGGAATGCGTGCAGCTATATTAAATGCTGCTGTACGGAAATCTGCCTCGATTTTTGTGCCAGCAATCAGCTACAGGCTGTACGGCCTGTCTAGAAAAGCGTGCAGCAAAAAACAGCAGCTTCTCCCTCGAAATCTTATTGCCCCAGGAAAATGGTACAGGCATTTGCCTTGGAAACGTGCCACAAAGGCTAACATCACGAAAAGTGCCTTGAAATCGTGCCAAATACGCATGAAATGTGTGCAAACTCTGCTTTACGGTCTTGCTGAAATATGGCCTTGGAATGTGTGCCAAACTGCTGCCTCCTTCTCCTCACTGCTCAGAAATCTCCCTTGCTCTCTTGCTCTCCTTCTCCCTATCTGCTCATGAAAGAATGAATGACCTTTTCCTCCTTTTCCTCCTTTAACCTAACCCTAAGTGACTTTTGGGGAATCCCTAAATCCAATGGCTGAGATAGATTGAGATCTAGGGGTGAGATTAAATGCTCATTTAAATCTCACTTTTCATTTTTTAATTCACCCCACTTTAATAAAGACCCACTTAGTCTTTTATTTCCAAAGTCACTTTTTCCTTTCTAATTTTATATTGACTTTATTTAAAGTCACTTTAACTTTATTAACTTTATCACTTAAAGTCACTTTAAAATTAGATTTGACTTTATAACTTTATAAAGTCACTTTAGTAACTTTATCACTTAAGTCACTTTTAAATTAGATTTAACTTTATAAAAAATTATAAAGTTACTTTAGGAGAAAAATTAAATTCTTTTGGACACTTTTCCCTAGGCCAAAGATCAAGGCCTTAGGGAACCACCTGTCCTCCGGTACCAAATTTCAACACTCCCTCTTACCGAGGAAGGTGTTCCTCACCACACCCATCTTGTCTCTGAAGTAGACATGCTTGCCCCGTGGTAAGACTTTGGTAAGAATATCTGCAACCTGCTCATCAGTGGGAATATACTCAAGCTTCACAGCTCCTTTCTGAACATAGTCTCTGATGAAATGATATTTGATCCAGATATGCTTTGACCTGTCATGAAATACTGGATTCTCCGTGAGTTTAATGCAACTCTGATTATCACAGTAAATCACTGAAGGTCTCAACGGCTGACCAAATAAGCCAAACAACATCTTGCGAAGCCAGATGGCCTCACAACTAGCTAGAATGGCTGCCATATACTCTGCTTCCATTGAACTCAATGCTACTGACTGCTGCTTTCGGCTGAACCATGACACTACTGCCGAACCCAACCCAAAACAACACCCTGAAGTGCTCTTCCTATCAGAAGCACAACCTGCCCAATCAGAATCAGTGTAACCTGCCAATCTCACTCCATCCCCTTGCCTGTAGTCCAGACCATAATCCACTGTCCCCTGCAAGTACCACAAAATGTGTTTTGCAGCCACCCAGTGAACCTTCCTAGGCTCACACATAAACTGACTCATCGTGTTGACTGCAAAACAAATATCTGGTCTAGTGTTGACCAAATACATCAAGGAACCAATCAGCTGTCTGTACAATGTAGGATCCACCAACTCGGAATCCGAAGCATGAAGCTTCTTCCAGTTGGTGATCATCGGTGTCAACATGGGTTTACAATCCTCCATGTGGAATCTGCCAAGGATGTCCACAATATACTTCCCCTGTCCCAGGAAGAAATGCCCCTCCTCCTGCCACACCTCCAAACCCAAAAGTAATGCATCAAGCCGATGTCCTTCATCTCAAACTCCGCCGCAAGATCTCTCTTGCAGTGCTCTATGAGTCTCTCTGCACCTGTAATGACTAAGTCATCCACATACAGCACCAGAATGAGAGGCTCCTCACATATCACAATATAGTAAAGGTTCGGATCTGCCTCACTCTTTGTGAAACCCATCTTCTGCAAGTAAGTATCTATCCTGGAGTACCAAGCTCTGGGAGCTTGCTTCAGGCCATAAAGGGCCTTCTTCAGTATGCACACATGGGACTCCTTCCCATGCACCTCAAAGCCCTGTGGCTGCTCAATGTACACCTCCTCCTGTATGAAGCCATTGAGAAATGCAGTGTTCACATCCATCTGGTGGATCTTCCAACCCATCTCTGCTGCTATCGATATAATGGAGCGGATCGAAGTATATCGAGCCACGGGAGCGAAGGTCTCCTCATAATCAACTCCCTCTACATGGGAGAACCCTCTAGCCACAAACCTCGCTTTGAATTTCTCAATGCTGCCATCTGCAGCATGCTTTACCTTGTAAAGCCATCTGGAAGTAACCACGGATTTGCCCTCGGGCCTCGGCACCACCTCCCAAACATCATTCTTCATGATAGAAGAATACTCCTCCTGCATGGCCTCTCTCCAGACCTGCTGGCTAGCTGCCTCCTCATAGCTAGAAGGCTCAGAGTCAAGGATGTTGGTAGCCATTGCCATATAGCTACAAAACCTCTCGGGTGGTCTGCTCTCTCTGACCGGCCTCTTAGGCTCAGCGATAGATGTGGCATCTCTCAAGGTGTCCTGAAGCCACTTGGGCTTCCTCTTCCCTGAGCATGCTTCTCCCATTGGAGAATGAAACTCCTCCTCCTCATCATCATCAGGAGCCTGAACTCCTGACTGTCTGTCTGCTGTCCTCCTGCCTGCACCTGAACCTGTAGATGCTGAGGTACCGTGTGAACTGTCCATCAGTGGACTCCCCAGTGAACTGCTCTGTGGACTGCTCTGCGTGCTGCCCATAGCACCACCCCTCTGACTCTGCGAGCCACTCCCCACTGACGGACCTAACATCGTCATAGATGTACCTCCGGATCCTCCTGATCCCTGCCCACTGGATCCCTGTGACTGACTCAACTGCTGCTGAGGGTCTGGCTGATCCAGATACTCTAACTTCCGTGACCTCCTAAAGGCCCTGTCCTCCTCGAACTTCACATCCCGCCTGACAACAACTTTCCTCTGCGCAGGAATGTAAATCCGAAAGGCCTTGGAGGTCTCATTGTAGCCCACAAAGATACCCTTCTCTGCGGTGGGCTCTAGTTTGGTCCTCTTCTCCTTGGGTATGTAGGAGTATGTCATGCACCCAAAGATACGAAGATGACCCATATCGGGCTTCTTCCCAGAAAAAGCCTCCTCCGGAGTCATGTGCCCCAAGGCACGATGCGGACTCCTGTTCTGCAAGTAAACAGCTGTGTTGCAGGCCTCTGCCCACAAAAACAATGGCAACCCCCGATCATGTAACATGGCTTTGGCAGCCCCTCCGATGGATCTGTTCTTCCTCTCCGCAACCCCGTTCTGCTGGGGGTTGTAAGGAACAGTGAACTCCCTTCTAATGCCTGCCTCCGCACAATAGTCAACAAACTCTCCAAGGGTGTACTCTCCTCCATTGTCAGACCTCAGGGACTTGATCTTCCGACCTGTCTGTGTCTCCACAAGAGCTCTGAACTCCTGAAACCGCTTGAAGACCTCACTCTTGGTCTTCAAGAAATAAATCCAGGTCCTCCTGGAGTGATCATCAATGAATAACACATAGTACTCATATCCACTCAAGGAAACATGAGACATCAGACCGCTCACATCGGAATGAATCAAATCAAGTATCCCAGTCGCTCTGCTGTCACTGCTGGGAAAAGGGGATTTGGCAAACTTGCCCATCGCACATCCTCTGCAAGTATCAAAGTGATCGGTACTGAAATCTGGCACACCTGTAGTGATCTCCCGCAAAGTCCTCAAGGCTCCATGATACATGTGCCCCATCCTGCGGTGCCAAATCTCACACAACTCAGAACTGCTAGCTCTGCTGTCGGTACTACTGCTCAATGCCAAAAGGGGCTGGAATGCAAACTTGTACACCTTTGCATGGCGTACACCTATCACTCTAGCTAAATCAGCTGGAGTGCCCCTGGGATACATCAGCACCTGTCCTCCCCTGAACAGTACCTCATATCCTCTATCCTCCAAAGCTGAGATGGATATGAGGTTCTTCCTCATCCCTGGCACATAAAGAACATCGGACACCTTCAAGGGAGGTTTGGACTCCCTCTGAAATGTCAATGTTCCCACACCGACTGCTCTAACAACTCTGTCATCACCGAGTACTACCTCTACATCGGTGCCACTCTCTGAAAGCTCTGAGAAGTACTCACGGACTCCTGTCATGTGACGTGAAGCCCCACTGTCCACATACCAGATACCCGAAGATGCTCCGCTTATCGAGGGAAATGCATGCTCCCTCTGAACCTGTGTGGCAGGTACTCCTGCACTAGAAGACTCACACGCAATGAACCCAAACTCTCGGTCAAAGCGATCTGCAAAGTCCTCAACCTCTGCTGAAGCTGCCATGCTCTGGTTCTTCCCCTTCTTCTTCTTCTTCTCAGGACACACAACTGCATAGTGTCCCATCTTCTGACAATTCCAACACTTCACTTTGGAATAGTCCTTCTGTGAGTTATCCTGTTTACCTTTACCTTTGCCTTTGCCCCCACCATTGCTTGTGGAAGCATGCTTCTTCCCTTTGCCTTTCTTGCGTCCTGCCAACAGTGCTACATCCTCATCCTGCTCAACTGGCTTGGCTGCCCCAAGCTGACCTTTCCTGATCTCTGTCTGAATGAAATCATCCCAAAACCTCTCCCATGTGGGAAGGGTCTCACGTGCACAAACTCCATCAGCAAAGTTCATCCATGAACGGGGGAGGCCATTCACTGCAATCCGCACCAACTCGGTGGGTGGAATGGCCTCTCCAATCGCTGCCAACTCATCTCTCACATTAGTAATCTTTGTGAGATATCCAGCTGCACTATCATTGCCCATCTTAATGGTCTTCATCTTCTCCTTCAGGACCATCTTCCGGTTCTCATTGGTACTCTGGTAGAGATTGGACAATGCTGTCCACATCTCATGAACATTTCTCTTCCCTCTCACATGAGGAATGCAATGGTCTTTGATTCCGTCTAGAATCAGCCTCTTACCCTTATTGTTCTTTTTATTATATGCTGCCAACTGAGTGGCATCAGTAGGCACATTCACAGGGTTCTGTGTGGTATGCACCATAATGTCCCAGACTTCTGCCTCCTCAAAGATACTCTGCATTCTCTCCTTCCAAATGTTGTAGTTGGAATGCCCATCCAACCTATCCTCCACCCTCAGTCCCAATGACATCCTGTTGTCCTAAAACTGAAAAATAACACTGCTGTAGTAAAGGTAAAAATCTGTTGTTTGTGAAAAATCAGCTTGCTGGAATTTTCTGAGTGAAAAATTAGCAGGCTGTAATTTTCTCCTTGCTGTCCCAAACTGCTCTTTCAGCACTCAAGCTCCGATACCATGTAGAAAATTCTAATTTCCGCCCCGGTTTTCAGTTTTCACCTTATTACTCCAAAATAATTAAATGCCCTTTCCCATATCCATACATTTAATAACTGGAAAATAAATTTTGCTGAAAACACAAATTCTGGAAATTTTTTCAGAATGCTGTAAATGCAGAAATAAAATAACAGCAGTAACAAACAGTCATTCAACACATCATAACTCAATATTTTTGGTCAAGGTGACCCTGGAAAAACCCCCTACAACTCTTGGGGAAAACCAGTTTGAGAGCTCCTTCTTATTTCTGAAAAATGCTTTTTACAGTGAGAGAAATATTCAGAAAAATCAGCAAGTAAACTTTTACAACTTATCTCTTTATGTGCTTAACCACCGCCTCGGAAAACGTGCAGACAGTAAAACTGAACCAGCAATAAATGCTGTGCGTATTTCCTTGAAAAACGTGCCCAGAAATTACAGCATTAATTTTTGTTGTACGGCCTCCTCTTTTTGCGTGCAGAACAGCAATAAATGCTGCTGTACGGCCTCCTTGGAATGCGTGCAGCTATATTAAATGCTGCTGTACGGAAATCTGCCTCGATTTTTGTGCCAGCAATCAGCTACAGGCTGTACGGCCTGTCTAGAAAAGCGTGCAGCAAAAACAGCAGCTTCTCCCTCGAAATCTGTGCCCAGAAAATGGTACGGCTGCCTTGGAAAACGTGCCACAAGCAGCTGTACGGATTCTGCCTTGGAAATCGTGCCAAATCTGCCTTGAACTGTGTGCAAACTCTGCTGTACGGTCTTGCTGAAATATGGCCTTGGAATGTGTGCCAACTGCTGCCTCCTTCTCCTCACTGCTCAGAAATCTCCCTTGCTCTCTTGCTCTCCTTCTCCCGATCTGCTCATGAAAGAATGAATGACCTTTTCCTCCTTTTCCTCCTTTAACCTAACCCTAAGTGACTTTTGGGGAATCCCTAAATCCAATGGCTGAGATAGATTGAGATCTAGGGCTGAGATTAAATGCTCATTTAAATCTCACTTTTCATTTTTAATTCACCCCACTTTAATAAAGACCCACTTAGTCTTTTATTTCCAAAGTCACTTTTTCCTTTCTAATTTTATATTGACTTTATTTAAAGTCACTTTAACTTTAGTAACTTTATCACTTAAAGTCCACTTTAAATTAGATTTGACTTTATAACTTTATAAGATCACTTCCGATCTTATCACTTAAGTCACTTTTAAATTAGATTTAACTTTATAAAAATTAAAAAGTTACTTTAGGAGAAAAATTAAATTCTTTTGGACACTTTTCCCTAGGCCAAAGATCAAAGCCTTAGGGAACCACGTCTCCTCCGGTAAATTTCAACAAGTTTGTTAAAATTATGGGAGAATAGTAGCACCTCTAACAACATTATTGAAGAAAGATGCATTTTCATGGACTCCTGAAGCAACTAAGGCCTTTGAACATCTTAAAGAGGCAATGTGCCTAGCACTGGTCTTAGCTATGCTAGACTTCACAAAAGCCTTTATTGTGGAATGTGATTTCTCAGGAAATTGAATTGGTGCTGTTTTAATGCGGGAAGGAAGACCCATTGCTTTTGAAAGTCGTCCAATCAAAGGAAAGTATTTACAGAAACCTATTTATGAGAAGGAAATGTTAGCAATACTGCATGCACTAAAGAAATGGAGAACTTACCTAATGGGAAGACACTTCAAGGTAAAAACTAGTCATGATAGTCTTAAACACTTTTTGGAACAAAGACTATCTTCAGAAGAGCAGCAAAAATGGGTCACAAAGATGTTGGGTTATGACTTTGAAATAATCTACAAAAAAGGAAAGCTTAATGTTGTTGCAGATGCACTCTCAAGAAAGAATGAAGAGATGGAAGCATTGCTTTGTGCCATTTCTATTATCCAACCAGATTGGATAACCGAAGCAAGAGATGAATGGAAGAAGGACAAAGATGTATGGACACTCATTCAAAAGTTGCAGCAAGATCCTAGTACATCTGATGCATTTAGTTGGAAAAATGATTCCTTATGGTACAAAGATCGCTTATATCTTTGTAAGAATTCCCAACTAAAACAAAAGATTCTTCTGGAATTGCACACTTCTCCTTTAGGAGGACACTCAGGATTTTCAAAAACTTACCACAGGGTGAAGAAAGAATTTTTTTGGGATGGCCTTAAATCTGATATTCGAAAGTTTGTGGCGGAATGTTTGGTTTGCCAGCAGAATAAAGTGGAAACAATTAAGACCACAGGACTTCTACAACCTTTATCCATTCCAAGTCAACGTTGGGAGGAGATTTCAATGGATTTTATCACAGGTTTACCTAAGTCCGAAGGAAAGAGTGTCATCATGGTGGTAGTTGATAGACTTACCAAGTATGCACACTTTTGTGCTTTATCTCATCCATTTAAAGCAAGTACAGTTGCTACTACATTTATGGACAGAATTCAAAGCTACATGGAAGCCCAAGGGTTATTGTGAGCGACAGAGATCCCATTTTTACTGGAAATTTTTGGACGGAGTTATTTTCTTGTTTGGGTACTCAATTAGCTCATAGCTCATCTTATCATCCTCAATCTGATGGTCGAACTGAGATAGTAAATAAATGTTTGGAAGGATATCTTCGTTGTTTTGTATCTGATAAACAAACACAATGGGTCAAGTGGTTACCTCTCGCTGAATAGTGGTATAACACTTCCTTCCATACTGCAGCAAAAATGACCCCATTTATGGCACTTCATGGATATCATCCACCATCAATCACATCATCTTTAAGGGAAAATTCGAAGGTTCAAGCAGTGGAAGATCACATCGAGCATCAACAAGAAGTTCTCCAACTCTTAAAGGATAACCTGAATTTGGCAAAAAATCGAATGAAACAACAGGCAGATCAACATCGCAGCGAGAGAAGTTTTGATGTAGGAGATTGGGTATTTTTACGGCTACAACCATACAAACAAATGTCCCTCAAACAAGCTAAGAAGGATAATGAATTATCACCAAAGTACTATGGTCCTTACAAGGTGTTGCAAAATATTGGTACTATGGCATACAAATTGGAGCTTCCTGCTTCTTCGCGAGTACATCCAGTTTTCCATGTTTCATGCTTAAAGAAGGTTATAGGTGAAAATATTTCAGTTCAAACAATATTGCCAGAACTTGATGAGGAAGGAAAAATAATATTGGAACCTGAAGTGGTCATGGAAACAAGAACTCGACAGCTACGGAATCGATCAATTTCAGAGTATCTCATCAAGTGGAAGAACTTACCCACTGAAGATTCTACGTGGGAGGATGAGAATTTTATACAGAAGCACCCGGAGCTACTCAAGTGTTGAGGACAACACTTTTTTGAAGGAGAGGGGCATGTTAGGTCCCTATATCACTAGTATAGCCCCTTATTATTGTTAGTGTAAACCCCTTATTCTTATTATTGTACCCTTGTAACCCCCATTTTGTTATTATTGTGCCCTTAAATTATTATTGTTAGGTCGGCTAGGATTACATTGTGGCCCACTAGGATTACATTATGGCCCCATGGACTCCTATATATATAGAAAGGAGGTTTTGTGAATTGTATCATCCAAGAATTGTTCATTTATGTAATGTATTGGAGGTTGCCCCCTCGAAGTGGCTTATTTCTAAGGCGTTCATATCTCTTTTCTTCTATTTTTTGGAGTTGGTTACACAACAAACACTTCCTCTGAGATGTTGGTGGTAGGCTTCCTTGTTGCCATAATTTTACATTCAAATTTTCTTTCCAACCTAAATGCCTTCTCCAATGAATCAGGTTCCAGAACGCGAACTTCATGTTGAATGTTATCCTTTAAAGTGCCTATGAAGAGATCAATCCTGTGTTCCTCTGGAATATCAGTTACCCTTATATTCAATTTTTGGAAGTCCTCAATGTGATGCCCCACTAAACCCTTTTGTTTGAAATTTATCAATTGGCTAAAGAAGGTGTTGCTCTTTGTATCCTCATAATGTGCTATCATTTCCTCCGTAAAAATTGACCAAGTGACAATTTTTTTACGGGAGCAAAGCCATCGATACCATACAAATATATTTTGTTCTAAATGTAAAGTTGCAATGCGTACCTTTTGTGTGTTTTGCACATTATGGAGATCAAAATATTGCTCCATCTGTAGTATCCATGTTACAGGATCCTTTCCATCAAACTTCCTCATATCCATTTTTGGAATATGGTGGTTCTTCCCGCCAACATTAGAGTTTATGAAATCATGATTAATATTTATTTTGTTCTCATCATGAGGTTCTTCTACTATCTTTTCACCATTAGGAAACATTTCTTGTATCAACTTTGTCAAACCTTCGATGTCTGCTTTTAGATCATTCTTCATGTTTTCCATGTTTTATTTCATGTCATCCATCTTAGCTTCGTGCCAGCTTCCATGCCATCCATCTTAGCTTCCTCGCATTTCTTCAAAACTTCCATGTTAGCTTCCATTCTCTTCTTGAACCATCCATCTTAGCTTCCATGCCTTTCTTTAAAACTTCCATTTCATTTTTGTTGCTCTTTGTGAAAGAAACATTTGGTGCACTTGCTCTTGTAATTTTGATATCTCATGCTGTGTTTCTTCATCTTCATGAGTCATAGTAGAGCCTTATTAAGGCTTAATGGGTGTTGAATTATTTTTAGGGGGCATTTTAGAACCCAATATTGATATCTATTCTTCAATTTTCCCTTGGAATAAATTCAAACTAACTTTTTTCATACGAGACTTTTGTAATTCAAAAAAAATACACGCCTTTTTCTTGTTTTTGAGGAGTTCGATATTGAATTTGAATTATCTCTATGATTTCAGATCTTAAATATCTAAAATTCAGCCCTAAAGTAGCCCTCTAAATCTTATTTTGAATGTCACAAGTCTAACCTGATTTTGATTCTTCAAGGCAAATTTATGACCAATCTCCTACAATGACCTAATTATGGAAATTTGGTTACGGTAGATAGAATGTATACACGACGTGCCATGTGTCACTGTTTCCTCCTTCGGCTTTGAAATTGATACACATGAAACTACATTCCGTGTAAATTCAGCCACTTTTTACATAATTCTAATTCGATGCTTAGAGAGATAGTTATGACAATTTTCCCAAGGTTGCCTCTTTGAGATGAAATTTGGGAGCCTAAAAAAACCCTAAATTCCACAAATCATATATCCGAAAATATTATGAACCAAGCATTGAAATGTTTACACAAAGTTCTTCAAGATTTATTTGCAAATGGGTTTTTTTTAGCTTCTGAACCTTCGTAGAAAAAATTTATAGCGAAAATTCCAAGATGACCTGTTTGAAGCAGCGAAACCCTAGAATCCAATGCTCTGATACCAAATGTTATGAAACCAACTCCCAAAATAGAAGAAAATATAGATCAACACCTAATAAATAAGCCACTTCGAGGGGGAAAACTTCTTTACATTACATAAAAGAACAATTTCTTGGATGATCTGAATGACCTCAACTCCTTTCTATATATAGGAGTCCATGGGAGTCTAATAAAATCCCTAGGTGACATAACAATAATATTGTAAGGGCACAATAATAACAATATGGGGTTACATCGGTACAACAATAGCAATTAATGGGGCTACAATAACAATAATAATGGACTACTAGTAATATAGGGACCTAACGAGGACATTCTCATGACCAACCCTATGACACCATGACTCTTCCTTTTCAGGTTTCAAATAATGACACTTAATGAAGGAAAAATAACTTATGGTGACTTAATTACTCATGAAACTGATATGATTTGACCTTGATGACCATGACATGAGAGTGACAATCACACTTAGATAATGACTTGAAAAATTAATCAACCAAGAGAGGAGTCAATTTTTATTTGAAAATGTAACAATTTGACCATAAGACCTTATCAATCACATGGAAAGAGTACATTTGATCACTGGTGACTCATAGACACTAACATTGGCTCCAGCTAGGGATGGAAACTCCTTTAGGAGGTGTCAATAACACCATATACCAGGTAGCCTCATCCATTGGGAAATGGAGTCAAAATAAAACACTTGACACTCAAATGACTGACTAACTAAATTAAGAAAAATAAAAATTGACTTGACATGACTCAAAAAATGATTTGACTTTTGACCTTTAAACAGAAAACAAAATTTGACCAGAGAAACCTTATCACCTTCTCCTCGTGCTTCAAACTTCTTTTATAGCTCCTTTATTCTTTAAAAATAAATAAAATTTTATTTACAATGAAAGTGAAACATTTTCTTCAATATCAGGTAATATAATGTTTGAGGAGCCTACCATTCACCAGTCCTTTTGGAAGTGCTTACCCATCAAGATCTTCTAATAATTAAGCATTATTCCCTCTAAATGTTGAAATCTTGTAGGGTCCTTTCAATAAGTTCTCAAACTTACCATGTTTGCCTTTGCCCTTATTTAGGGCATCCCACCAAAGCACAACATCTTCCAAGTTAAAATCATCAGTTTTAGTTTTCTTGTCATAAATCTTCTTGATATTCTCCTGGAGCTTTGAGGTGTTATTGAAAACTTCTTCCCTAGACTGCTGAAAATGGATCATTTAATTAATTCTTCGTTGAATGTCGTTTGTCTCACTTTCAATCTCTTGTAGGATTTTCATCACCGACACTGCTAGAGAAGTTGGAAACATTGTATCTACACCACAGACCAACTGAAAAAGGTGACATGTCAACAGATTTCTTTGTGCTAACTCTATCTGCCCATAGAGCATTAATTAACTTTTTGTGCCAATTTCTTTTGTTCTCTTGCAACAATTTTTTTATTATGTTCACCAATTACTTATTTGATGATTTAGCCAACCCATTGCCTTGAGGGTAATATGTTGTTCAATGCTCGAGCCTTATGTGATATTTATCACAAAATTCTATCATATTTTTGGATTTGAAGGTTGTTACATTGTCAGTAATGATTTTCTATGGGCAGCAAAAACGGGACAAAATATTACTCTCCAAAAACTAAATAATTATTGTCTGTAGCTTGTCTCGTACGGATGGCCTCAATCCACTTTTTGAAATAGTCAGTGGTAGTGAGAATCCACTTATGTTGAGCTGATGATGGAGGATGAATCTCACCGATGAATTCAAGCCCCACTGTTGGAAGGGTGCTTGGACTACAATTGGCTTTAAGGGCAGCGGTAACACTTTTCTCTTTCCTTGGAAAACTTGGCATTCATGACAGTTCATGACTATTTTATATACGTCTGAAAAAACAATAAAACAATAAAAAAAAACTCAGCCAATAGAAGCCAACTCTTAATATCTTATTTTCTATATTTTTCCAAAAAATATGACCACAACAATCACTGTTATGGAAATCATTCATCCCCTTCTCAACTTCGCTTTCTACCAAAAAATTTAATAAAACCCCTCTTGGATCTTTCCAATATAAGGCATTGTTAAGAATACAATACTTAAGAGACTTCAATTTTAGAGATCTACCTTTACTCTTGGGAAAACCAGGTGGAGGATTCAAATGTTGCAACACATGAACTATATATGAATAACATGGTGATGAAGTAAAAATTTGAGATACCTGAGGTAATGAATCAACCTCCTGATCCTCGGAAAGTGTAGCAATAAAGTTGATGTCTAAAGCCTGTAAGTTAGAGTCTGCCATGAGCTTAGCTAAGCCTTGACCTTTGATCAATTTTTTAGGTCTTATTTCTAAATCATATTCCATCATAGCAGTTATCCACTTACCATGCCTGCCTTCAGGAACATTCTGTGTTAATACATATACAACAGCATTCGGAACATAGGAAAGAGCATGAGAATGAAGGATATAAACACATAAATCCTTCAAATATTTAACTAGCGAAAAATGCCTATTTATCAATGATATTATATTTCAAATCCCCATCTTTTATTTTCCTACTAAAGAAGGCAATTGGCTGCTCTGTTTTATGATCTTTCTTTGGCATGAGGAAAATATCTAATGTATGTTTAGAGGCAAAGGAAAAGATGATAAATTCAAGTGTATAATCCAGGTTGATAAAGATAGGAGCATAAGACAATGTAAACTTAACTTTATCAAATGATTTTCTTGCCTCATCGGACCATTTCACCTCGCTATTTTTCTTTAACATATTGGTGATTTCCCTTAAGTGTTCAGCAAGGTTAGGAATAAACCTTCTCAAGAAGTTGATCTTACCATTGAATGATTGAATTTCCTTCTTACTCCTAGGATTGACTAGATTATGAATTGCCTCAATCCTTGAAGAATCAAATTGAATATCCATGGCAAACTATTTGAAAGTTTTGTTTCTACATTCTTCAATCCATTGTTTGCTAAAAGGTTTCTCTTGCATTCTTCAATCCAAAGGGAATTTTATCATACATAAAAGTACCCCAAGTTTTCATGAAGGTTGTCTTTTCTTGATCATCCGGATGAACCAAGATCTGATTGTACTCGTAATATCCATCTAACAATGAAATCCTGGAAGAACCAACTACCCTTTGTAGGATATGATCCATCTTTAGAAGTGGATAGTTTTCCTTCAATGACACTTTATTCAAATTACATAAATAAATACACAAGTGAATCTCACCTGTCTTCTTTCTTACCAGTACTAAATTTGACATCCAATTTGAGAAATAGAGAGGGACAATAATACGAGCAGTATAAAATCAGTTCAATTCCTTTTCAATGGAGGGTGGAAAATTTGGATTCATCCTTCTAAGCTTTTGACGAAAAGGCTTCTGATCGGGTTTTATGGGAATGGTATGTTGAATTATGCTCTTGTCATAAACCTTTAAATAAATATATTCCCATGCAAAAATATCAACAAATTCAATCATGAGTGTTGCATATTTACCTTTCATCTATGGACTCAAAGACTTTGATATATTAACCATTTTGGGCTTCTCGGGAGTGCCAATATTAAGATCTTCTACTCCTACCTCAGTTGGCAACATTTTTGTTTTCCGTGCAACATCATCATGATAAAAAAGCTCCTCCAAGGGTACTAGACCTCTTGGAATTGAGTTATCTTTCAGCTATAGTACCTTCAATTCTTTTGCATGCATTTCTTGATCATATTCATAAAACTGATCATCAATTTGTGAACTAACAAACTATTCCTCCATATGCAAGAGATTGTCAATTTGTTTGTCATTCTGGAAGACTTGCCAATGTAAAACATTGTCCGAACAGTAGGGCAATGTTTGACGTTGATCTCATACTTCTTGTTGGGATAAATGAGAAATTGAAGAAATCCCATCCACCTAAAATGTCTGATTGTTTGCAATTTTGTTTTTGATTACAGAAATCTTGTAAAGGTTGGTGGTCCATTATGTACAATAGTCTCTCTTTACCCATCAAGTAGCATTTCCACTTCTTGAAACTTTGTACCAAAACATATAGTTCTTTGTCATATGTAGGATAATTAGTCACAACAACATTAAAAGTTTCTGAATGAAAGGTGATAGGCTTACCATGTTGCAAAAGTACTGTGCCCATGGCATAGTCAGTAGCATTGATTTGTATCTCAAATGGCTGTCTCAAATTTGGTAATGCAAGGACTGGAGCTGAACTGATCTTGTATTTTAAAGCTTCTAAATCTTGTTGTTGTTTTCCTCCCCATTGGAAGCCTTTTTTCACACTTGTCACTGCATGCATAGGAGCTGGGATGGAAGAAAAGTTAGCAATAAACTTCCTCCAATATTGAGCTGCACCTAAGAAAATTTTTACCTCAGTAACTGTTTTGGGTGTGGGCCAATTCAAAATGGCCTCCACTTTAGAAAGATCAATCCTCAATTCTCCTCCTCCTACAATATGCCTCAAATAGACCAAATAAGTCTTTCCAAACTCACATTTTGAGATCTTAAGAAACAATTTCTCTTTCTTCAAAATATCAAGCACTATTTTCACATGCAATACATGATCTTCTCTTGTTTTGCTGAAAATTAGAATTTCATCTAAGTACACAATAACAAATTCATCAAGGAATGGTCGCAAAACATTGTCCATAACTCACATGAAAGTTTCTGGTGCATTACATAAACCAAAATGCATAACTAGCCACTCAAAGAGTCCTTTTTTGGTTTTGAATGCAATTTTCCATATATCACTTTTTGCAATTCTTACTTGATGATATCCACTTCGTAAATATAACTTAGTGAAAAATGTTTCTTCTTTCATCTGATCAAGAAAATCATCTATTCTTGGGATTGGGTAACAATTTTTTTATCGTAATCTTGTTCAAAGCTCTAAAATCTACACACATGTGCCAAGTCCCATCTTTCTTTGGTATCAAGACTATAAGTGAACCGCATGGATAGGTGCCTGGCCTTATGATTCCTTTATCCAACATCTCTTTGATTTTCCTCTTTATTTCAACATTCTCCATTATCAAAATGTGATACATACCGATTTTTGGAAGAGGACAATCCCGCTGCAATTGAATCTCATGTTGAATTTCCCTTTTTGGAGGCAATCTTGTTGGATCCTGAAACATCGCATGATGCCCATTAACCACATCATATAAATATGATTTCAACTTAGGATCACATTCCTCAAAGGATTCATGATTAATATTAGCTTTAGGCTTAATCATAAGAAGAAAAAAATTCTTACTTGAATTCACCAGCCTCTTTACATTTCCAACATTTACGAAAGCAACATTTTTCTTCTTGCGATGTGGTCTAACAATGAAATCCTTGCTATATTTGAATAAATGATACTTGTTCCCATGGCGATAGAATATCTCTTTCCTGTCATACAAGCAAGGAATCCCTAATACAATACTAGTTATGTCAAGTGGAACCACATCTAATTCAACTGTGTCAACAAAGCTTGCAGTGATTGCAAACCTTAATATACATTTCTTTGAAACCTGTAGATTTGAATCCTTACAAATACAACCCAATGGATATGCTTTTCGATGTGGTATGGTCTCAAGGTTAAGTTTCTTGACCAAATATTAAGAGATTAAGTTTGCTTGTGACCCACTGTCAAACAGTGTGTCAATATTGGTATGCTTGGATATGACCCTCACATGAAACAGTTATATTCTTTCTTCTTCATTTCGAGTGTTTATGTGATAGTTTGATGTACGGGTATTGGGTTTAGTTTCAATTTATTCTCCCTTTATGTTCTTCAATCCCATGGCTGTAATTTTAGTTTCATCACCTGAATCAGATCCTAAATCGTGTTGAGTTGTAGTAGCAGTTTTCTGTTTCCCTTTGTTATTGGGTTTCTTTGGCCTTAATTCATGATGTAATTTCCAATAATGAGTTTCATCATGGACTTCTTTTGAACAATGTTTACAAGTCAGTCTTTTTCCCTCTTTCTTAATAGATGCATTCTTTTTGTTTTTACCTTTTGAGGTCTTTTCCTTGGCTTTACCCTTAAAAGGTTTCTTTCTACACTCTTTAGAAATGTTCTTCCCTCTAGCTTCTAGATGTGCAACCTGAACACAAACTTCATCTAGACTAGTGGGGTTAAACATGAGAATAGTATGTTTTAGGTAGCTATGTAAGCCTCCTATGTAATTTAGCAAGGTGTCTTGACTCTGCAAATCCACCCCTAATAAAAGAGCTCTTCTCCTAAATTCTTGGGTGTATTCTTGCAAATTTTGTCCCTTTAATTGCCCAAAGTTCTGCCAGGTCATGATGGCTTTCTACATATGAGCTAATGGATAAAATTGTTGTTTAATAGAAGCAATAAAATCTAACCATGATAGAATAATCTTACCATGTTTCTTGATTTCCTCCTTTGTCTTGGCTTCCCACCAAACAAGTGCTGCATCTTCCATTCTCAAAGAAGCTAATTGAATTTTTGTATCATCATATTGAAGGTTTTGTATTCTTAAATAGACCTCCAATTGTCTAATACAATTATCTAGATTTTCTGCATTTACTTCACCATTAAAAATTGGCAATTCGAATTTAACATCAAGTTTTAATAAAGGAGATTTACCAGTGTTCTTGGACTTGTGTGGCTAATTTACCGAAGAAGAAGTAGAGGATGACGATGATGATGATGCAGGTGAAGATGATGGCTCTCCATTTCCTCCATTTCTTCCATTTCCATTCTTTGACTTGTCTTCATCATGTTGTCCTCCTAAATATCCTTTTCCTTCCTTTTGGAGTTTAGATCCTTCTCCTTCTAGTATCTCATTTATTTCTTGATAAAGAATTATAACCATCTCAGTCATGTCAAGGAATGCTTTCCTTAACAATCTTTCTTCCTCCTTAGGGTCAAATTCTTCATGGATTTCTCCTTCCTCATGAGGCATGATTAATGGAGCTTCTGCTTCTTTAGGAGGTGAACTAGGTGGTGGATATTGTTGCATGCTCTCCTTTGCTTTGGCTCCTTTTAAGACCCTCCTAATTCCACCACTTTTCCTTCTCCTCTTTTGAGCTTGAGCATTATAAGCATCTAAAACTTGCAAACAGTTAAACAATCATTTGCACTAAACAACACCAGAGAAAAAAAACTCTATCTCTGATATCAATATGATCTGAAATGACTGTATTATTTTTGTTGTGCTAAGTGTCTTTCAGTTTTAAAAACATGTGCATAATCAGTTCATTATTTTGCATAAGGATTAAGGATTTTTTTCATGATTTTTAGTGAATTAGAAGCATAAAAAAAGCTTAAATAACACTGAAAAACAGTGTAAAATAGAGAAATAAGTCACCACATGAAATTTACACAATAATCATGATGAAGTAGTTCACCCCTCCTGGGCTACATCTGCTAGTCCAGCTCCCAATGGCTAGCCCATCTTTCATTATGCTAAAATTTTTGCTATTACATGTAGTTATAGTGCTCTAATGGTTGTTTTCTCTGCACCAATGGCTCTAGAATGCTCCAATTAGTAAAAAATGACTCTTCATTCACTCAAAATGGGCCAAAATCAAGTCTCCTACTCTTTTTCCCAGTATCTCCTAGTAAAACTCCACTAAAAGTGGAGAACTACAGTTAATTGGAGTTAAAACTAGCTTGGCTGCCAATTTGGGTGTGCCTCTAAACTTTTCCGTCGTTTAAACCACGCATTTAATGTTTCAGTTAGGCCATGGCCACATGCACACCCATAAACTGTTACACAAACTGTCGGAGCGAAAATAATGCCACAACCTGCGGTTAATGTTTAAACCTTGTGTTAATGTCATCGAGTTAACGTATATACCGCGCAGTGTTTGTTGAAGTTTAATGTATGTCATGTGGCATAACCGTCAAAACTGCTGGCGGGTTAATGCAAAGACTGTGTAGTTGGAGTTGTTAACGTTTAATGGTTGCATGTGATACATATCTCAGGGACCGCTGGTGGGTTGGGACCGGCGGCAGTTCCCAACCCCCAACCATAATTGCATTACACATTAAATATAACCCGAAGCCTTATGAGGTTAAGAACCTATGTAGCGCGGATGGTAAACGATTATGCATGCTTGGAGGGAGGTGAGAGGGTCGAGCCCTACTACCTCCAAAAAAAATTTAACATGCGGTTTCAGGGCCACATGGCAGCCTCAGGGCCACATGACGGCCTCAGGGCTGGCCATGTGGCAACCCATACCACAAATAGTACAAGGACACTTGTCAACCTACGATTAGTCCCGAGAAAGGAATATTCTCTTTTTGTTGACTGTACATCCAATTTGCTGACTGTGCATCCTAGTCAAATCTGGTCAAACTGTCATGATTTTACCTGTTTGGCATTTTGATCAGAACAAAATATCTTCCTCATACGACATCAGTTTTTCGAACCGTTTGCAGCACTGAAATCAGGAAGATGAGATCTACGCAACCATCCTAGTTTTAACCCAATCCTGTAACTTTCAATTTTGAGCAAAATTTATGAACTCTTGATCACTTTTCCATCATTCACTTCTATAGATTATTTTTTAAGTTGGTTTTACATTTTTATTTTGGAATATAAAATAAATATGATGAAGAAACAATCATAAAATAGAGTAACATAACTTAAACTAGTGGTTGTTAGAGCTCAAAAACACAAGAACACATCATTAGTTTGACTATGTCTATAGTCTGTTATGGTTTGTGGTTCTTGGTGCTCATAAAACTAAGAAAAATGACTATTGTTATAATTTGTGATCCATGTTTGTTAGTAAGTTGTGTAAAACATGTCACTTTGTAAGATTGATTGTTGGATACATTCAATATGTAAACTAATTTCCTAGATATATGGTGAATGCAATGTGTTGTGTCTTCATTAGACGAGAGTTTTTCAATAGAGTGAGTCAAAATTGAGAAAAATTCTATGACATCAGGACAGATGAAACTATGTCAAGAACATTCAATCATTTAGATACATCATTTATGGTCAGAAGAAATTGTATATTAAACAAATCAAGGGGTAGCTTGAAGTTATGAGATTTTAGAGTGGATAAAAGTGTTCATGAATATTAAACCAGGCAAGAATATGAGTGCGAAATATGTTTATGTGACTTCAATATTGTTCCTTATAATGAAAGCTAAGAGAGGGTGTTAGGATTAATTCTTACATTAGTAAATTGGTTTGGGTTAGTCAGAGATTGTTGAGATATTCTCTCAACTTCTCACTCCAATTGTATAAATATATTATATTTGAGATTGAATGTAAAAAAAATACTTGTGCGTGTGTGTGAAAATTAATTTTTAAATCAAATAATATTCTAGAATATACTGTGAAGGTTAAATTCCTTCCATCCACCTAATTATACTTTATCATTAGATTAAAATTTTGGAAGTTATATTCCAAAATAAACACACCTATCTATTGGCGCAATTATATAATAACAATAAAGTTTATTTTGAATATATATATATATATATATATATATATATATATATATATATATATATATATGTAGTAATGATAATTTTTATATTAAAATACATCGTCATAAGTCTAAGTCTTTCATACTAATATTTCCTCTCCAAAATAAAAGATATCTACTAAAGAGATACATTATTTACATAGACAAAAGGGGGGGTTGGGGGGGTTGGAGGTGAATACCTTCTAATAGAGCCCCAAAGTAAAGAAAAATTTGCAGTACAAACACTTCTAGTTTATGATATAACTTGTTTCATGAATTATCATTGAAATTATTATTAAAGAATAAATGATGTCCTTAACTGACCATTAACCATAAATTCACCAAATTTAAGATTGCATCCCAGATTGGCACATCCATCCACTTCCTTATTATTATATCTCGTAGTATGTGCATATAACTCATAATAGGGATATATTTTATTTCCTTCTTGACACATTTTAAGAGAGTATACAAAAATTTATCTGTAACAACCCCTAGTCAATTTTCCATGTAATAGAAATAAAAACCAAGGTCATGGGACATGTATTCCAAGATGAATGGTGGTTAAACATGATAGTGGGCATCACTTGTGGTTCATTAATGGCTATGGAAATTGGCAAAGGAAAAGATCCAATAAATGACATTTAATTAAGGAAATAAAGGGAAATAGGAGAAAAGGAAGATGAAGAGACACAGATATGAATGTAAGGGAAATTAGAGAGAAATTATAGGAAAATGAAAGAAAAGAGGAAAATGAAAGGAAGATACTAGACATCACTGATAAAAAGGCACTTGAGAAAAAATTGCCAACTTTTTCTCAACTTTGGATCAGTTTATAGAAAAGGAGAAAGATCAAATACTTGGACAAGCAAGAAAGGAAAGCAAGGGTGCACAAGAGAAAGTTTGGAAAAAAAAAAGTAATGAAAAAAAATAACTGTGGATTGCAGGTAACAATGTGCATGTGAGATTTAGCATGTTGAGATTTGAATGCATGGTGCATGCATTGGTTTATTGTTTATGTTTGTTGTCATTGACATGGGATTTTCCTGGATTGACAATGGTTTCAGCCTTGCCTTTCCATTTCCTGGTTTGCTGGATAGCCATGGTGTTGTGGGTTCCTTGTTTTTCTTTAATCTTTGGATGGACGATAGAATTGGATCCTGGTTAAGGTGGTTCCAGGAAACTTCCCAAGGGTCAAGGGTGGAGAGGGATTTTCTCCTGTAACTCTTGATGGATCGTTGGAGACATAAAGAAATTTCTGGAGTTGGTGAAATAAGCTGGAGGCATCCAAGCTTGTTTGGTGTTAATTATTTCTAGAGTGATTTAGGTGAAATCACTGTGGTTGACGGTTGAGGTGGTTTGGCCTGTGGAAGCCATGGTTGGTTCTAATTTTATTTAACCCATATGATCCCACATTCATGCTTAGAATATGGCACGAGGGTGATTGGATGAAATAGAGATTTGGTTAAGCCCAATCTATGGTTGGGTGGTACGTCAAAGTCCTTGACTTGGTTGTATTTTTCATATTGATGAACACTTGAACTAGATATTATGTTGATCTTATGGCTATTTTTTAATGTATTCTACACTATTTATATTCTGATTATATGCATGGTTATATGGGGTGCTCTTGTTATGGATATTGTTCATGATTTGACAAGTTATTGAATGATTGATGAATGCATGGACTAACAAGTGTTGTTGCAACTAACTTGAGATGGAATTGAGCCTTCTTGATGCTTCTCCCATGAAGTTAAGAATATCATGATCAAATATTCATTCATGGCCTATAACTTCTAAGTTTACCATATGTTTGATGAAATTTTTATCATCTGACTAGAATATATTCAGGAAGATCTAGCCGTAGTTTTGATTTTTTAGACTTGTTATAATATTAGATATGATTATTGAAAGTTTTTGGAGATTATGGGAAGTGGCCTATAGTGCAACCCTGAAAACAATGGCATAGATATCACCATTGTATGCGCAAAATTAGAATATTTTGGCTATAACCGCATGTAGGAAGCCTTCTGGGTGCGACTGGAGCCTTCCAACTGCATGCACAATGTGTCAAGGGTGCAGTTGTGAGGTAAAGCTTGTGAAAATAAGTTCCAACCAGGGATTGATCACCAAGAGTGGTTGTCAGACTCCTGAGTGATCTGGTGTGGTGTCCCTGATGGGTGGCAGTAAGAGTTCCAGTTAGTAGGGCCCACTTCCATAATTGGAACTTGGAGTTCGAGTCATGTCATAGTAACTCTCAACTCATGTTTACCATGGAGATCTTGTAAAGTGGGTAAATGTGGGGTGGGATGGTTACATGATCTCTTGGAGATTAATCTTTAATCATCTATTGAATGATAACAAGAGAACCCCCAATACAATGGGAGAAGAAACTTGATTTTCTTTGGCAAGGAGGATCCCATGTACTAAGACATAAGTTTATGCCTAAATATTTGCCATTTTTTCTAAACCCATGAATAATCTAAAGTTTTTATTTCCACCAAGGATTTTCTTTTTCATAAATAATGTTATCATTTTTAAATTATATTATGTTAATATTTTTCATAATATACTATACTGTATAAAACAAGCACAAATAAATTGATTGTTTGAATCTATAATGGATCATATAGAACACATATCTCAAATCAACAAACCATTAAAAAAACAAATTATACATTCATCTTAAACACCAAGATATCAAGATATGATTTCACACAAAGGCTACTTCGTGCAACTAGGACAATTATATCCCTGTAGGAGACATTTCTTCATCGATGATTTTAAATCCTCTCACTGTTAGGTTGGGGAATGATTCTTTCTCTGCTACATTGCTTCCATCTTGAATTCCTATCAAAATGGATGTAAGGATGCAATTCATAAGTTCATGTCTTGATATTTCCATATACAACCTAATAATTACTGATACATACCATAGTTACCAAATTCGTCCGAATCACGCTAAATAATTCGGAAATTCGGTAATACGGTACGGTTCAACTATTAATACGTTAAATTCAAATTCGATTCGGTAATTTTTGTTTTGGTAAGAATAAAACAAAACAGTTAATTTTTGCTGATACAACCAGCTGGCCCAAGAATACTGAATATACACCGTCATTACATTCTTATGTGGTTGGGAACTATTAGATGTTGAGGTGTACCTCTCAATAAGGCCTGGTGTGTGGTTGGTTGCGCTCCAATATCCTTTGCTGCCTTTGGTAATGCTTTCAAGGCTTGGACATATATTTCTTGCCTCTTTCTCTTTAGATTAATTTTATTGAATATCTTTCAAAAATAAGTATCCTCCACGTTTTTACATAGAAGGTTATTTTTTTACATAGATAAGAAATTAGAAGGCTTTTTTAACCAATTAGAAGTATTTCTAATAATTTTTTTTCATATTATGTTTTTTTACATAAATAAGAAATTAGAAGGTTTTTTTTAACAAATTAGAAGTGTTTCTAATAATTAATCCTTTTCCATGCAAAAAAAAATTGAAATTGCATTTAATTATGTTATGTGTTTCTCTTGAGGCCTTCTTGAAAGAGATTTATTTTAATGTTAAATTATTTTAAGTTGGTAATTTTTAAACATTTTTTTTCTTAGATTAAATATTTGTTTTTAGAAAGATTTGTTTGAATCTGATTTCTTGCCCTTGTTTTTGAGATTTTTTTTAAGAAAAAGTAAAACCAAAATGCACACTACAATGATGATATTGAAGTTAGAGATGTCAACAATGAATTCAAGTGTTTATTGGTATTAAATATGGAATTGATATCCCAGTGAATTCAAACTTGTCATACTAATGGCTTCCTCTAGAATGAATCCTTAAACATATCATTTCATCATCTTTGTAGTGCATGTTTTCCTTCTATATATTTAACAATCCATCCACAAGAAAAAAGAGATAGAACCACTTCTACTCAGTCAATAGGCTATTTATGTCATTCTTATGTTTATCTTACTGAAATCTCACTTCCTCTTATTCTATTAAATTGTTGTGCAATAAAAGGTAGATTTGACATGAGTTTGAGGCTACTCATATCCCTAAAAATGATACAAATTGTGTGCCTAATTTTGGTTTGGTAGATTTATACATGGTTACATCCAGTTAAAACTAACAAATTCTCAAAAATAAAATAGACTAAGATAGTGTAATCAAGGCAAGGACAAAAGAATTTAAAATTTTCAAAAAATAATATGTTTTGATATTTATAAGATGTATACTTCCGAATTTTTACAGTATTAAAATTAGGGTAGTTGAATCTTTTCCGTATCGAATCGAATCAGAATTCGAATTCGAACTAGAATTTGATAACTACTATACATACTATGGGTTCTCTGATTAATCTTAAGATAAATTTATATAATCCAATAATGATTGTAATAACAACAAGAAGCTACTTATCCTTATAAAGCATTCATGAATGCATGCGAAGGAGCACAACTAGAACAAAGTTGTCGGCAATGAAGTATTTAGCCATTGTTGGTTGTATTGACTGGTAAAATATTCTGGGGGTTGGGGGCGGTGGGGAAAACATAACTTCCTTCTTCCGTGGTTTGGCTTGTTCCTTGCTTCTTTTGTTTGGATTGTTGTTCATATGAGATTATCATCGACCCATCTCGGGTGTTGTTTCCCTATGGTCGCTGGGCCTCTTTCTGCTAAGATTTCTCGTTGTTGCTTCTGTTTTAGGGCTTTGTTGCTATGTTTTCCTCCGGGTTACTTTCTACTAGGATTTTGGGTGGCGCCTCTATTTCTGTGCTTTCCTTTGTTTATGATGGGATTTATCGTTGATGTCTCTACTTCTAGGCTTCGTTGTTGGGCTTTCCGCCCCTGCCCAGTGTCTCTGGGATTTTGGATGAGATAATTTTTCACTGCCACAACGAATTGCAGGTTCCTTCGGGTCAGAATCTACAGATGTTTGTCGTGGTGTTTATGTCATCACCTCACTCTATTTTGATGCCATATTATTTGATGTTTGAGGTCTTGGCCTTTGGGCTTGCGCAGATGTAGCATTTAGGGGTGGGTCTTTTGGCCTAACTTATTTTGTAATACTTTATGCTTTTTACCAGAATACTTTATGCTTCATTTTGATTTTTTTTTTGTGTGCAGACCCCGGGGTCATGCTGTTAAGGTGTAAATTTATTTAGGGAGATTCAGTTTCATTGTGGCCACTCCATGAGCCAGGATATTGTATATGCAGTTATGTGCAAAAATTAGACACATGTAAACAATTTTCATATTAATGAAAACTATTATTTTTCTCTTTCTAAAAACAATAGCCACTATTGCTTCTACACTTGGTCTTATAAAATCCCACATGGAGGCCATTTTGAGCCAATGTGGGGCATATAAATGACATAAAGATGAAACTCGTTAAGGTCACGAGCACTAACAACAAATGCCTAGTTCACATTGCAGTGGCTTGTATCACTAGAATTATGTATAATCTATCGAGGGCAGAAGTAAGAGTTTCTTATATGAAAGAAATGAAAATAAAAGAAAGTTGCTATAGTGTGAGTATATTTATTTATTTAATTCATTGTGGATTTTGGAAATATTTTAAAATTTGATTGAAGAAACAAATTTAATTGAATAATTTTGTTCCAAATTTTAAAATATTTTTGGATTTTTATATTTTTTTTTATAAAAGAAGTATATATATTGAAACATGTATTGGCTTGTATATATAGCGTTTCACTTCTCTGATTTCATAGAATATTACTAAATATTTGAATACATAAATAAATATAGATTCAAACCTTAAACCTTTATATAAAAGGTATCTTAATAATATATCTTTTCATCAATCACTTTATGTTTTAGAAATTTCAATAATATAATTATTAATAAAATTGTTATTTTTTTTAATAAACAAACACAATAACAAAAATATCTAATTCATTACTTCAACTTATATAGATTATAGATTCTAAAAATATCTCGGACAATCAAAATAGTGATTAATTATTTAACCTTTCTCCCAATAATCAAATTCCAAAATATTTCTAAAATCTACCATTTCTATAAAAGCACTCCAACTCACATAATCTATATAATATACAAAAATCTACAATTGCAATAAAAACACTCCAACTCATATAATCTATATAATATAGAAATTTAGCAGGGAAAATGTATCCAACTTTCCATTCCAACTATTTTCATAAGATTTCACACAAAACTCATCCAAAAATAATTTCTTTCTTCATATGTAAAGCATTTGATGAGGTGGCGACGTGTCACTGTAGCTCCTAGCTCGCTCCTAAGGCAAGTTATATGATGAAGAAAATGCAGCCACTGCAGCAAAGTTTGTGTGCCATTGTCTCAATCAAAGTTCATATCTGTCATCCATAAAGTGGCTTCCATGATGAATGTCAACCCTCCGAGGTGACTGAGAAATAAGTAGAGCCCTAGGTGACTAACCACGTTATAGTTATATATATATATATTCAATCCTACGTGAGAGACAATACCGTCTTCGTCACATAAAAAAAACTTAGAGACACAGTATTTTCTAACGAACATACGTCAAAGCTAAGGAAATGGACGCGTTAAATTTTTAGATGGTATATGAAAATTTATATCTGTCAACACTAAAAAGAACTTTTAGGCCCACCCCTTTTAATGTCATTGGAAATCTTCACCAAATGAAATGTTTATTTATTTTATATAAACAATTTTAAGCAATAGTATATTTTGTATCATATAAATTGAAATATACATGGTTGTGATTTTATATATCATATAAATTGAAATATATATGGTTGTGTTTTATAATTTAATACGAGGGAGATGTATTGTTTCAATGAGTGTAATAATCCAATACTAGAGATGCAGAGATATGGAATACAGATAAAATTAATTATTAAATAAAATAATAGTGATAATAAAATATAACATCGAATTAATTAAATATTACAAATAAAAATTAATGAAAATAATAAATAACATTAATATTAATAAATTTTTTTATTAATAAAATTACAAATAATTATTTTCCAAAAAAATTCAATTATGTATATAATATTAAAATAAATTAAAATAATAATGAATTATATTAGTAGCCATGTTATATGAGAACATATAATTAGCATAATTACATTTACTAATGAGGTTGATACACATTGAAGACGTTGTTTTTCATCATTTATATGTCAATTAACTTTTGTAAATGAGTCCAATCAACATAATTTAGTATTATTTATTACTACCACGTTAGTACTACATTAATAACGTGTTTATGAATATGTTTTTCCTATTACAAATTCAAATTCAACGACACATGCCTCTGTAGACTTTAATGGGTGTAGATCTTACTATTCTCAACACATGTGGTTATTGGAATTTTAAAATACATAGTCACAAAACCAAATGATGGATATTAAAGAGAATAAACCCATAAAAGCATTGGGATTACTATATTCTAATCAAGAAACCACAACATACATTGGAGGACGTTAAATGAGTTTAATGATATATTAAAGGAGAAGATATTTCAATTTTCATCTTTAAATAGTTTAAATATGTTATCATGTAGATCTATAAATGCAATCATTAAGTTTTTTTATTACAAACTAGTGTTTTTGCATTCATTTCTAGATAATTGTTTGCAATTTCTAAGTTTTGAAAAACCGACTGCTTCAGGCTTACCATGACATATCCATACCAAATTTTTATCCTGTAAGTATGATGATAAGTAAGTGTAGTCACTATGTTATTTTCTTACAAACCAATGTTTTTTCATTCATTTCTAGATAATTGTTTGCAGTTTCACAATTTTAAACAACCTACCACTTCAAGTTTTACTTGGCATATCCATATCGCATCATAGTTTCTTTCTAATTTCATGACAAATCCAAAATATAGAGAAGCAAAAGGACATGGATGTCGATAAAGTTAAATTTCATATACCTTAGCCTCCAATTTGCATTGGAGCAACTCTAGCTCACATTTTGTGCAATAGAAAGCACTAATATTATCAGATTACTTGATGAACATGATAACATATAAATGCTAATGTGCTGATTGTAATGTGCAAATAATTCACGCGAAACCATGCAAGTAACATCCCAATACCTGCTAACATCCTAGATCACATTTCGTCACCAACAGGAACGATTGAAGCATGTAATTCAAACCCTCTAACTCCTTGAGAGAGGATGGGTAGATGACAATGGTTGGAACTAAAATGCACAGAATATCGTTCCAAAAATAATTGAAATTGACGTTGCTGAAGAACTTGAAATAAAAAACAACAAATTGAAACAACAACCATGTCTCCTGAATTATTTTTTACAAGTTAAAGATAGGAGCAGAAAAAAGAAACTAAAAAACCATTCACATACCTTCTATACTATCTATTGGATCATGTATTAGACGAAGAATATTCACAGAGTATAAAATCTTGACCATTTATAATTTAAAATTTTGAAATTCCTCAAGCCCAATTCCAATATAGACCAGACCTTCAGCGTAATTAATAAACATATAAATAATTAAAATAATTAATTAATAACAGTATACTTTTTTTTCTTTCTAAATACGGAAATGTGATATATATATATATATATATATATATATATATATATATATATATATATATATATATATATATATATATATATATATATATATATATATATATATATATATATATATATTAATTTATATATATATATATTAATATTTATGTAACCATATAAATTAAAATAATAATTCATATTAGTAACATGATATTTAATAATTTAATAATTGAATTTAATTAATAAACTTAAATAAAAATTCAATATTTAAGATATTCTTTTTGAAACCTATCTATCTATCTATATAATCAATGCTATATATCACATAAAAAAACTAAATTAAAAAAATATAAAACATGCCAAAGAAATATAGTGCACATATATATGTAACTATATGTATTTTTTTTGTAAGAAAGTTTAATAATCTATTAAGAATGCATAATAAATATTACAGAGAGGCATACAAAACCAATATCAATGTCCAACCATGCAGGGAAGGAACATAACTGAAATGTACGAGAAAAGGAATAACGGGGGAGACAAGTGGACACAAAAGAAATAATAACAAAATAATCACCCAACTTGGTGATGGTCCTCAGAGCGACCTTTATTTCCTTCATTTTTCAAAACCTTGGTCCAACCTACCAGAGGTGGGTAAACCAAAGTTATTTGCAGATTATCCTTCAGGGATGAAGGAGAGTCCTTATCAGAATTAGAAGATGTTGATTCATGAATTTTGCTTCAATGCACCCAAAGAAACATTTTTATTCATCAACTGCATATTTATTGGGGGAACTGGGTTTATTGTTGAATCCTCATGACTCTGATGAAGAGAAAAAGTTTGAGCTTGATCCCCTAAAATCATGTCCTCATCAAAGCCCTCATCCTCTTGGTTAGAAATAGAATAAATCTCACCCTCTATAGGGGGCAGGTCACAAGGCTTCCAACTTTTAGATTTGGAAAATCTATTGTCCCATTTATTGTTAGAGTTTAACATAAGGCAATAATTCTATAAATAACCTATTTGAAGATAAGAGCGACAACAAAATGTAGTATTCTCATAATCTAGAGATTGGATCCAATGAAAATCACTGCTTCTTAAATTGATTTGATCTAGCAGCCCTTTTCTCATGTCAATTTCCACAAATTCTTCCATAGTTGTAGGTCATTATGCCAACGAGAGGGATCTGTGGCTAGAAAATGTCCCAAGGAGTCTCTTATGCCTTGAAAAATTGAAAAATGCCAAAGGTGGGCAGGCATATCAAGAAGTCAAACCCATATTGGAAGCTTGGTAATAACTAATGTAGAAGAGTCAAAATTCAAAAACTAGGGGGTTATGAAAAAGCTATATTTACCCCAGAACGAAGGTCCAGCAGTTAGGGCCTTATGATAATCTTTTGATTTAGTGAAAATCACTATGACGAAACCTTTTGACTTAGAGTTCCTTGACAATGTTTGGAAAATGATTCTTTACCTTGGTTATTACAGGTGCAAGAAGAAATAATTTTGGAACTCATTAACTTTGCATCAACAAATGGTCACCTTGCTGAGATTAGTCCTCAAAGACAAGCAAATGAAAAACTATAATGTATTCTCCTCCCTGGAGTATGTTAAGAGCATGCTTTGAAATCAATGTTTCTACTTGGACAACTTGGATTCCCATTTGGCACATGTAGAGGGTTACATTGTGAGTGATTCCTCAGGTTAAGGAGATATTTTAGATCCTTGATGTTCAAGTGTTGAAGTGCCAAGCACAATTTCTTCTTCTAAAAATGATTAGTGTTGTTGAGATTTGGTAGTGTTGATGGGAATTCTTGTTCGTATCCTCAATCATGTTGTTGTTGTTCCTACAAGTATGGCGTCTTGGTTACTAATGCTTTGTCGCAATTCTGGTGGGCATTTGTTCTCAAGGTCTCGACTCAATTTTTTGAAATTGTTTGCTGTAATTGTTTTGGCCCCTCATTTAAAATTTTGTTGTAATGAGGTGCATCCATGATGAGTTTATGGTATGTTGGGGTTTGTATGTTACTGTTGTGGGTTTTGAATCTATTAGTTTCGACATTGGCTCTATTGTCGTTTCTTTTTTGCTATGTATTAGATAAAAATGCATTGAAATTGAGATTGTATCTTGTGATGTGTTGGGTTCAAGGTTATGTAAACTTGGCTCTTTTGGTTTCTCTATGGATTTATAAGATTGTAAATGAAGAATCATAAACATTTTCCTAATAAAACATTCTAAATTACCTATGTAAAATATGTTTTTTTATAATATAAAAACCTTTGCTCAAATATTTTTTTTAAAATAAAATAAAACACATCTATGGTAATTGTTATAATTTATTATTTTTCTTAATAATAATAATCAAAATAGAAAAATAATGTGAATTTTTTTTCAATATTATGGCTTGTGTCGAGTAAAATATTCTTGGACTAGATTTATATATATATAAAATAATGACATAAATTTTAATTTCAACTAACTATAAAACTTCAAAACTAACTTTTAACATTAAATTTGAGAACATAAAAATTGATTTCCAGCGGCACTAGGGTTACAATTATCTATCTCTTAAACAATAAGATTTGTTTTCATACCCACACTACAATAAGATTTGTTTTCTTCGAGGACTTGATCATATTCTGCGTCACTTGGTTGAATTCCAAAAGTGTGTATCCCTATGAAAAACCATTGGGAGTTTCCTCATTCCTAGCTTCCATACATGTAATTTTGCTTTTCTCCGACCTATATCACTACTTGTTGTAATGGACACCATGGTGGACACAAGTAATGAAAGGGTAAATCGCAATCGTAAAAGTGAAGGTGCAATCGCTTTTCTCCGACCTATAATTTACCGACTTACCGTATCGAGTCACAATGAGGATAAAATGGCAACGTGGACACTAGGCTGTATGGATACTATTTATATAACTCAAATCAAGTGCTTTTTTTACATAGACTTGACATTGAATGTAAAGATTATAAAGATAAAGATTATAGTCAAAATATTTTTGAAAAATATAAAGATTATAGTCAACATTGTTTTTATACATCGCTTTCAAATTAAACCGTAAAATAAACAAATGAACCTTTAGACTAAAAAAACATAACATATTTTATAATCATAATAACTTATAAAAAACTAAATATTATAAATATTAAAAAATACAAAAATATTTTATTCATGAAATTTTAAATATATCACTCAGTTATAACTTCATAACCTAAATATTAAGGATGTAAAACTCAATTCAATTACTATGCTTATTATTATCATATATATGATCTTTTGGTACTAAAACAAGGTCATTAAATCTATGGTTTCAAAAAAAGAATGCTCATACCCTTTAAGCTTTCATATTTTTTTTAATATTTAAGTTCATGATATAAACACAACTCAATCATATTTAGTATTTTTGACACATACATTGGTTTTCTTAATGCATTAAGGAAATTTTGCTATGAGATTTAACAGGTTTGTGAAAGGCTATGTTTTTTTTTTTTTAAAGAGAGTTTTCTTTTCTCAATAATTAAGAGCAAGTTTAAATAAATATAGCTTAGAGATATTTACAATTTTTTAATAATTTATTTCTTTATTCTATAAGATTGGCTAATATTTATAAAATACAACATTATTACTTCAATTCTTTATTCTATAGCTTCATTTATTGGTGCATTATTTGGATGCCTTATTATATTATCAAATTAATTTCTTCCTTAAAACTCAATAAAAAAACATGTTTAATTCAACTCTTGGACACACTAAATGATAAGTTAACTTGGATACAAAAATATATTACCTTTTTAACTTATTGCTGATAGGTGGCTCTCCATCACCCTTCCATCAACCATCCTCCTTCATTGGATACCCCATTCCCTCTTTGGTATTTTCTATACTTGAATAAAGAAATTATGATGTATTTTAGTCACAAATTTACTCTTAACCTCACATATTTAGGAGCAATGATGTAGGGGCATTGGACACTAGCCAACAATGTGAGAGAATTTTCCACATGCTGTGGCTAGAAGAGTTTGAAATTGTTCAAGAAATGTACCAGCAAGGTGTCAGTACCTTAGCTGTCTGTTGCACTTAGAGCAGTTAGGTTTATTCTAATAAGTGAGGAAGCTGAATAGTTTGATTCGTGTCTATCTGTTCAGTTTCTGTTGATAGAATGTAATTAGGCTTTTATTTCATGTTAAGAATAAAATGGTCCTCGAGGAGGAACCGAAGAGTCATGTAATAATCTATAAAATGTAACCCCTGATACAGAGTAAAGGGGGGAATTTGCAGTAGAAGGCTGAATTGAGAGGCTTTGCTCTCTGTCTTAATAAAACTGTGGACTGATTGATATCTGTGCATGTTATTGAAAATTCTCCCGAAGGACTCATTCCTTCGATTTGTGAATTCTGTGTGAACATCTCCTTATTACTCTCTGAATGCTTTTGAACTCATGCTCTCAGCGCTCGAATTGAATGTGTTTATGTTGGCTCCATTGGTTGAGCGTGACCTTAGAAATTCTCTGTTTATTTAAAGGATAGCGAAAATCTGTCTAAGGTGTTAAACCCTGTTGGTATAGAGTGTGTTGAATATTATAGAAACTCTGTCTGTGGAGCGATCTCAGTTAGAATAGAATGTTGTTGCTCCGCTGTTGGTGGAACGATATTGCAGAGACTTAACCCACAGTGTTAACGCAAGAAGGCAAACTGAAGAAATAACCTAAATGCTATGAAAATCCAAGTTAAAAACTATTCAAATACCAGCTTTGCGAGTGAGCGGTTTTGGAGGAGAAACCGGCAATATCACGCGATGTTTGGGACTCGGAGCGGTTTTAGAAAAAAAAAACCCGATCCAATACATTTTCACCACGTCATGTTTGTAAAACCGCCCATTTCGCAATTTTTTGGAGCGTTAATGCTCAACCCTTGAAAAACGTGAGAGCTACCCGTACCGTTCGATCTGGAGGATGACAGATCTGAAGGCAATCACGCAGTGAAGTGCACGGGAGATAACAAAAGGTATGGCCCTGTGGTTTTGTATTGATAAATGTTTATTTAACAAGTCTTGATGGTGGGCCCGAGAAAAGGTATTAACGCGGGGTTGAAATAACCATACTAATGGTTGTTAATATCATAAGAGCTTGAGTATTTGTTCAAAGGAGTCGAACCATTTGTTATAGTATTAAGCGCTTAAGTCGGAAAATAAAAGAGTTTTATTACATTAAGGCTGAGACTTAGATATTTTTCAAAAGGAAAGGTTAAACGTCGGTTCATTACCTTTAATGCAATAGTTCAAAAATGGGTCTCAAACAATATTATTAAAGTGTTTTTAAAGTGCGATATAGCTTTGAGCGCTTTATTTAAAAGGAACCATAGGCCATATTATTTGAGGGGCGATATACTATTAGACTATGGTATTTCATTATAAAATTCCACGAATTTGATAAATGAAATTAAAATATGAAAGTTGAGCAGACTCCCATGGTGAAAGTAAACACAGGGAAAGGAGAGACTAGCTCTCCTTAGCGCCTGCACCCCATTAAGCTATCATTTGTGGTATCAGAGAAGATTTCAAGACATTTTGCAGAGACTAAACTGACTTCCAAAAGACAGAAGAAGAATTCCAGCATGGCTGTCAGAGTTGCCAGAGGTGCTGCTGGTAGGAGAAGAGGCAGGCTAGTTGCCAATGCAGAAGTATTGGAGACGTTACAGCAGTTCCAAGCCAGATTGGAAGCAATGGAATTAGGACACCCAAGAGATCCTGAAGATGTCAGTGAACCTAAAACTGAAGAAGAGGCAAGAGAGAATGTTGAGATTCCTCCTGAGATGAGACTCCTTAAGTCTGTTCTGGGGTCTACATCCAAGCCTAGACTTGAAGTGTCAAGCTTTGCAGGAGGATTGAATCCAGAAGAATTGATAGACTGGATTAATGAGATGAACAAGTGCTTTGATTATGAAGAAATGGGTGAAGACAAAAGAGTCAAGTTTGCAGTGACAAAGTTGAAGGGACATGCAGCACTTTGGTGGGATGGAGTGCAAGCAGAGAGAAGGAGAGTTGGTAAACAACCAATCAAGAGTTGGACCATAATGGTGGCAAAACTGAAAGGTAAGTTCTTGCCTAGTGATTATCAGCTTACATTGTTTAGAAAAATGTAGAATCTTAGACAGAGATTGATGAAAGTGAAATAATACACATAAGAGTTTTATAAAGTAAGTATAAGAGCTGGACAAATCCAAGACATAGTAGAGAAGGTTGCCAGGTATGTGGAAGGTCTCAAGTTGGAGATCCAGGATGAGATAGGTATTTTGTCTCCTAAGACAGTTGAAGAGGATTATCAAATGGCCTTGAAAGCTGAAGAAAAACTCCTGAGAAAGCAGTTTTCCAAAGGAAGAGGTACTTTCTAAGGAAAGGGAAGTCAAGGTGGTAGAGAAAGGTCTACAACACCAAGGGATGGAGCTAGCAGCAGCTCACCTTAGAATGCATCCACAGAGGGTGATGCAAGGGGCAGAAGGGGTTCCTACAGAGGAAGAGGAGGCAGAAACAGAGGAAGAGAAGTGAGGTGTTATAGATGTCACCAATTGGGACATAAACACTATGAGTGCCCAGAGAATATGGGTACCAATCAAAGAAATGCAATTGTTGCTCAGGTTGGAGAAGAGGCAGCAAGGCTGTCTGAAATAGAAGAAGCAATTCTGCCAGAGAAGGGAGAATCTTTGGTGGTCAATAAGGTTTTTTTGAAGCAGACAAAATAAGTTGCTGAACTAGCACAGAGGAAGACTTTGTTCAGGAGTGTGTGCAAATTCCAAGGGAAATGCTATCAATTGGTCATTGATAGTGGCAGCACAGACAATTTGGTCTCTACAGAGGTGATAGAGAAATTAAAATTGAAGAAAAGGGAACACCCAACACCCTACAAGGTATCATGGCTTCATAAAGGACACCAGCTGATTGTGAAGGAGCATTGTGAGATAGAGTTGCAGATGGGCAGCTACAAAGATAAGGTCATGTGTGATGTGATGCCTATGGATGTGTGTCACATACTGCTAGGTAGACCTTGGAATTATGACAGAGCAGCAGTACATGATGGTAAGAAGAACACTTACAAGTTCTTTAAGGATGGAGTGCACCACACATTGATCCCTATGGAGGAAGGAGAACCATCAAGAAAAAGGTCTGATCCAAAGACTTTGTTGCTGAGTGGAAAAGAGTACTTACATAAGATTGAAGAGGAAGAGGTAAATTTTGCTTTAGTTTGCAAACCTAAAGTAGTGCTTACTTCCACAAAAATTTCTGATTTGCCAATTGAAATTCAAGAAATGCTGGACAATTATTGTGATATTGTTGTGGATGATTTTCCTTATGAATTTCCACCTATAAGAAAAATCAGCCATTAGATAGATTTGATTCCAGGATCAAATCTGCCAAAAAAAGTAGCCTACAGAATGACTCCCACAGAGAATGAAGAAATCTGGAAGCAAGTGCAAGAATTGGTTTACAAAGGTCTAATTAGAGAAAGCTTGAGTCCATGTGCAATACCTGTAGTGTTGAGTCCAAAGAAAGATGGAGGTTGGAGAATGTGCACTAATTCAAGGGCCATCAATAAGATAACAATCAGGTATAGATTTCCTTTACCTAGGATTGAATATTTAATGGACTGTTTGAGTGGAGCAAAATATTTTTCAAAATTAGATTTGAAAAGTGGATACCATCAAATTAGGATAAAGGAGGGTGATGAATTGAAAACAACCTTTAAAACAAATGAAGGATTGTATGAGTGGTTGGTAATGCCTTTTGGGTTATCAAATGCACCTAGTACTTTTATGAGGCTCATGAATGAAGTGTTAAAGGAATTTATTGGTAAATTTATAATAGTATATCTGGATGACATATTAGTTTTCAGCAAAACAAAGGAAGAAAATTTAAGACATCTTAATTATGTCTTGAAGAAGTTACATCAAGAAAATTTGCTGATAAATTTAAAGAAGTGTTCATTCATGAAAGAAGAGCTGGCATATATGGGTTTTGTTGTTTCTGCTGAAGGACTGAAGATGGATCCAGAAAAGGTCATGGCAATTGTGGAGTGGCATTCACCAAGAAGTGTTTTTGAGGTAAGGAGTTTCCATGGACTTGCAAATTTTTACAGAAAATTCATAAGGAATTTTAGCAAGATTAATGCACCCATCATTGTAACTATAAAGAAGGACAAACAACCATTCAAATGGACTGCTGAAGCAGAAAATAATTTTAAGCTTTTGAAACAGAAGATAATTGAAAAGCCTGTTCTAGTTTTGCCTGATTTTAACAAACCATTTCAAGTGAAGTGTGATGCCAGTGGAGAAGCTATTGGAGCTGTGTTGAGTCAAGATGATAGGCCTGTAGCATATTTCAGTGAGAATCTGAATGAGACAAGAAGAAAGTATTCCTCCTATGAAAAATAATTTTATGCAATTGTGTAGGCATTGAAGAAGTGGAGGCATTATTTAATGTCTAAAGAATTTGTGTTATACTCAAATAACCATGATTTACAGTATATTATGCAACAGCCCAAATTGAATCAAAAACATGCCAAATGGATTGAATATCTCTAGAGTTTTAATTTTTTTTTGAAGCATATAAGTGGCCAAGCAAATAAGGTAGCTAATGCCTTGAGTAGGAGAAACATGCTTGTTCAAGAAAACCAGTTTGAAGTGGTAGGATTTGATTTTCTTAAGGAACTTTATAAGATAGATTCAGATTTCAAAGAAGCATTTGAAGCATGCTGTAACCCTATTTTGACAGATAGAAGTCAGTGGTTGGATTATTTCTTGCAAGAGGGCTTATTGTTCAGAAGAAATCAATTGTGTGTACCAAAATGTTCCATGAGGGAGAATTTAATTAAAGAAAAGAATATTGGTGGACTTGGTGGAAATTTTGGTACTGATAAAACTTATGAGAAGCTGAGTCATTTTTATTATTGGCCAAAGATGAGAACTGAGGTGGAAAATTTTGTGAAGAATTGCAAAATTTGTCAATATGCAAAAGGGAGAAGCTAGAATGCAAGATTGTACATTCCATTTCCTATTCCAGACAAGCCTTGGGATATGGTGAGTATGGATTTTGTTCTAGGATTGCCCAAGACACAGAGAGGGAATGATGCAATTTTTGTTGTAATTGACAGATTTTCCAAGATGGCACATTTTATTCCATGTTATAAAACCAATGATGCTACCCATGTTGCCAACTTTTTTTTCAAAGAAGTTTTTAGATTGCATGGGTTGCATAAGAGTATTGTTTCTGATAGAGACACTAGATTTGTGGGCCATTTTTGGGGGACATTATGGAAGAAAATTGGTACTAAACTGAGTTTTAGCTCATCTTATCATCCTCAGACTGATGGATAAACTGAGGTAGTAAATAGAAGTCTGGGAAATCTTTTGAGAAGCCTTGCAAGAGAGCATCCCAAGCAGTAGGACCATATTTTTCCACAGGCAGCGTAGGCATACAATGATTCACCAAACAGAAGTACATGACATAGTCCATTTCATATTGTTTATGGAATGCACCCCAGAGGAATATCTGAACTGAGAAACTTGTGAAGAGCAGAAATGAGGAGTGCTGATGGAGAAGAATTGCTTCAGAGATCCAAGCCATACATGAGCAGGTAAAACAACAGCTACAAGGCAGCAGCATCAAGTACAAAGGCAGAGCAGAGTTGAGCAGGAGGGAAGTTAATTTTGAAGTTGGAGACTTAGTCTTGGCACACTTGAGGAAAGAAAGATTCCCGAAGAAGCAGTATAACAAGTTGAAGTTCAAAAATATAGGGCCATGTAAGATACTGATAAAAGTTTTCGCTAATGCTTATGAAATTGAATTGCCTCCTGATGTTGGGATATCTCCCATATTTAATGTTGCAGATTTGTACAGGTACGAAGATGATGGCACAGATGAAAGACCAATAGATAGAGAGTATATTGAGTGGGTAAAATAGTTACCTACAGCGCAGCCATTACAACTAGAGAAGATCTTGGACAAAAAGGTGTATAAAAAGACTAGAGGACAAGAATATTTCCAGTATTTGATCAAGTGGAAGGACCATCCAGATGAAGATGCTACTTGGATGACAGAAGTTATGTTGAAGAAGCTAGGCAGTTCTATGAAAGAGCTCATGGACAAAGTCCAAGAAGAAAATTGCCCTCAGGAGTCTGATGCAGGGGCATTAGACACTAGCCAGCAATGTGAGATAATTGTCCACATGTTATGGCTAGAAGAGTTCAAAATTGTTCAAGAAATGTACCAGCAAGGTGTTAGTACCTTAGCTCTCTATTGCACTTAGAGTAGTTAGGTTTAGTCTAATAATTGAGGAAGTTGAATAGGTTGATTCGTGTCTGTCTGTTAAGTTTCTGTTGATAGAATGTAATCAGGCTTTTATTTTATGTTAAGAATAAAAAGGTCCTCGAGGAGGAACCGAAGAGTCATGTAATAATCTATAAAATGTAATCCTTGATACAGAGTAAAGGGGATAATTTGCAGTAGGAGGTTGAATTGAGAGGCTTTTCTCTCTGTCTTAATAAAACTGTGGACTGATTGATATCTGTGCATGTTATTGACAATTCTCCCAAAGGACTCATTCCTTCGATTTGTGAATTCTATGTGAACATCTCCTTATTACTCTCTGAATGCTTTTGAACTCATGTTCTCAGCGCTCGAATTGAATGTGTTTATGTTGGCTCTGTTGGTTGAGTGTGACCTTAGAAATTATCTGTTTATTTAAAGGATAGCGAAACTCTATCTAAGGTGTTAAATCCTGTTGGTATAGAGCATGTCAACTATTATAGAAACTCTATTTGTGGAGTGATCTTAGTTAGAATAGAATACTGTTTCTCTGCTGTTGGTGGAACGATGTTGCGGAGACTTAACCCACAGTGTTAACACGGGAAGGCGAACTGAAGAAATAACCTAAATGCTGTGAAAATCCAAGTTAAACACTGTTCAAATACCAGTTTTGCAAGTGAGCGGTTTTGGAGGAGAAACCAACAGTATCGCGCGATGTTTGGGACTCAGAGCTGTTTTAGAAAAAAAACCCGATCCAATACATTTTCACCACGTCATGTTTGTAAAACTTCCCATTTCACATTAACGCTTAGCCCTTGAAAAAACACGAGAGCTACCCGAACCGTTCGATCTGGAGGACAACAGATCCAAAGGCAATCGCACAGTGAAGTGCATGGGAGATAACACAAGGTATGGCCCAATGGTTTTGTATTGATAAATGTTTATTTAATAAGTCTTGATGGTGGGCCCGAGAAAAGGTATTAACATGGGGTTGAAATAACCATACCAATGGTTGTTAATATCATAAGAGCTTGAGTATTTGTTCAAAGGAGTCAAACCATTTGTTATAGTATTAAGCGCTTAAGTCGGAAAATAAAAGAGTTTTATTACCTTAACGCTGAGACTTAGATATTGTTCAAAAGGAAAGGTTAAACGTCGGTTCATTACCTTTAATGCAATATTTCAAAAAGGGGTCTCAAAAAATATTATTTAAGTGTTTTTAAATTGTGATATAGCTTTGAGCGCTTTATTTAAAAAGAACCATAGGCCATATTATTTGAGGGGTGATATAATATTAGACTATGGTATTTCATTATCAAATTCCACGAATTTGATAAATGAAATTAAAATATGAAAGTTGAGTAGACTCCCATGGTGAAAGTAAACACAGAGAAAGGAGAGACCAGCTCTCCTTAGCGCCTGCACCCCATTAACCTATCAAGCAACTTTTTATCACATCAAAATTTCTCACTCAACATTCACTAGTCTTATTGAAATATATTACTATTGGCATGCATATCCTCCATTTTTAGTGCCTTTCCACCACCACATGACCTCAGATTCACTAGAAATAACCTAGTCAAATATTGAAGTAAAAAAAGGGGCTATTTTCGATGATACCCCCAAAAGTGTACTCAAATAATGTAACAACCACAAAAGTGCATTTGGTCAATGTAGATATTATTACAAAATTTGTAGTACTTTGTAAAGAAACCAATTTTATCTATTTCCAACCCTCATCAATGCACTTGAAGTGGCAACATGGGAGGTTAGTTATATATATGGATCATCCTAAACCATAATTTCTATTGTTAAACTTGATTTGGTAATCATTATCCACTATTTGGAAGACCATGTCAAGCGGTTTTAAGCACTATTTTCACTATAAATAAAGCATATGAGGTCACTCCATTAATCCAATGTTACGAGTAAGATTATGTTATTGAAATATCACCATAATAATTAGTCACATATTGAAGTAAAAAAAGAGTTATTTTAGATAATACCCCCCAAAAGTTCACTTACATAACATGGATAACACCCACAAAAGTGCATTTGGTAAATGTTGATAATACCCCAAAAATTGATAGTACTTTGTAAAAAATCCAATTTTATCTGTTTCCAAGCCTCATCAATGCACTTGAAGTGGAAAAATGGGAGGTTAATTATATGTGGACCATCCTAAACACTAATTTATATTGTTAATCTTGATTTGGTCATCTTTAGCCACTATTTAAACTCCTTGTTAAACATTTCAGAACCTTTGAATGTATTAGAGCTCATATTTTGGATACAAAAATCCATGCTTATATAATCATGATAAAAAGAACACCTAATTCTAGAATCCAACATTAATACATTTAGAATTAGATTTTATAATTTTAAAATTCTAATTTTACACTTTAAAAATATTGATTTTGATATTTTTTTTTTTTGAAAAACTACACTAAAATTAATCTAAATTTAATAACATTAACAATAGCCATATAAATTAAATGACTAATAAATATCGATTATCAAGCCAGTTATTTATATAATTAGTTAAAGGTTAACCATTAATTCTTTTTCTCAAACAAAGCCATAAGTCTCAAGAATGAATTTATTCTATGAAGATAAAAATGTGTAACATGAGGATGACGTTGAGTCTATCGATCTTGATACTAAAACAATGATTTTTAACATCGCACTATTGATGATGAGGAGGATAATGAGTAATATGAAGATGATGTCATAATTGTTACTTATATATTTTTAATATTTTAATTTTTATGATTTAAATGTTGTGTAGTTTAATGAAGTTGTAAATTTGCTCGGAAAACAATAGAAATTTTAGTATAATTGTGGTAAAATTTAAAGAAAAGTATTGTCAAGCTTCAAGATTTTGGATGCCCTAGCATTTTTTATGGCATCGAATCTTTTTCCACCATAAAAAAAAAGATTCAAGCACTCCTACTGCTAGATTTTTTAGGAAAAAATGACCAGATTCCAAGTTTTGGCTCTCTGGGAAAATTTTCTTCCTCGATAGACAACACCCTTAAATGTTGATAATATTAATGATGTGAATATTGATAATATTATAATTTTTTTTTGGGTTAGTTATAATATTTAAGAAATGGTGACTCTTAAGAGAGAAATTAACTACAAGTTTGTGGGGCTTGGTAGAAAGCATGGAGGACCTCACTCTTAGATTGATAGAAATCAAAATAAGTTTAATTTAGAGGGAGAATTTTCTTTTAATTACTCTAATACGATGGTAGACAATGTGTGGGATTTCAAATAATGAGTTTATGACTTTGTGGATTATTGTGAGATGGAATAGTTAAACTAGATTTCAAGCACTCTTCTATAATATTTAGGCTAGACCAAAGGGATGCATACTCTTTTTTCTATGACATAACTTATTTTAATGCATAAAAAAATTCATAGAAATTCCTTTAGATGACACCCAAAACTCTAAAGTGGGCTTGGTGAAGACTAATAAGGACATCTCTAGTTCTCTTGCTAGTTTAAGGGATGATATCAAGGAGAGGAATACTAGTTTACATAAAATTTAAACCACCTTAGATGATCTATAATTGGTTTTTGTGGGTGATCATGTAGATGCACCTATCTCTAAATTAGCCATTATCCCATTTAGATTTTGTTGTCCTTTATCTGCGTCTCTCTATTTTTCCTAGCATGCATATGCATATGATACTTGTATTTTTAATTTTTCTATCACACTAAAAAAACAAATTGTTTACATTGAATTTTTGGATTGATATAAAAGAAACTCTATATGATCACTTATCTTTGGCTAGGATAACAAACCAAGATCTTAGAGGAATCTCTTTGAATTACATCGATAGATATAACATCATTATATTAATGATATATAATGCTCTTTCATGTTTGTAAGGCTCCTATCTAATGCAATAGTGCATTGAGAAAACTAAATAATGCAACGAATACTTACTAGTTAAACTTTTACATAAATTAAATAGTGTCATCCAATCTATGGGGTCAATTAATGTAGCTAGCTTAGAGGTCAAAAAGAGATAATGATGGTGAATGTGAAATGGTTTGGCTACCTTGAAGACCAATCTACTTGGGATTTAAGTGATTCATTCTAATAGCTTAAGCACTTGATATTATTTCATGATTTTATAAATTGGTGTATTGTAAGGAATAACACACCTAGCTCTCACAAGTCAGGCTTCATAATGTGGAGTGAAGATACAGTTAAAAAAAATTGAGGTAATCGTTGTGTGGTTGTAATAAAGGCTCAAGATCTTGTGTCCATTTACTATTGAATAATAGAATGTATATTTTGAGTAGTAATTTATTTTGAATGTTTTTCAGGTAGTTTTAATTGCTTCATGACTTGAAATGCGCTGAGTAACTCTAATAATAGATTTCATGCTACATCAAGGGGTATTATATTAGGTTGAACTTGCAATGGAGATGAACCAAGGGATCTTGGTCTCAAATTGAGTAATATGTGAATGTGGTGAGTGTTTTCTATGTGTTATATTATTTACTTGATTAGACCCACTTGTTTCACTATGTGGGGTGCGTGTGGGAGGTCATAGGAGGGCTTGGATAGGTCCCCCTTGCTTGAGGGTTTGGGGGTAGAGCCCTTGAATTGTTTTGGGGGTTGTTTTCGTTTTGTTTTTGGCTTATTTTTTGTTTTTTTCAACCAATGTTTTTTTTACCCATTCTAATGTAATTTTGATTAAGAATTATAATCTAGGTTAATGGATTAGGGTTGTTTATGGAAAAAATCCTATATATTGTATTGTAATGTTAAATTTAATACAACGAGAGTTATCAGTTCAAATATAAACATTTTGGTTTTATTATTTAAGGTTTATAGAGTAAATCATGGTATTGGTGTTTATTTGTGCATGATTTACACTATTTTCTATCTCATTTTCTTTATATATATGTTCGATGTAAAGGTTTAAAAATTACAGAGAGGTGGGGAGTTCACAAGAGGATATATTAGAATCAAACCATAATGATGGTACATAAAGAAAGAAGTTGTAGGAGGTGTAGAAGACTATAAGCCACAAAAGTTTTGAATGACCTTGCAACGATGGTGAGAATAAAAATGGATTTAATGGATGTCATTAAGGTATCCTAGAGGAAAGGTATTGCACATGTGGTGTGGGACATGGATGATGATGAAGTAAAATAAAAATTTATAAGGGAAGAACTAGAAGTTTGTGTGATAGTGAAAGAGAGAATGATAATATTAATCAATTATATTAGAGGTAAAATTATACTTGATACTCCTATATATCACGAAACTTGAAATCAAGGAATTGATAAAATCAATACAAAAAAATGGAAAATTTATTTGAATTTGAGCTGATTAGAGATCCTAAGATAATTAGTAAAAATGGAAATTCATGCATCTTTTTGGTGGGATAAGTTATACTTGAATAAAATAATGCCATGGTAGAGAGAAGATTAAAACTTGGGGTAGGATAGTGTCAAAATTGAATAATAATTATTTTATCTATGGATTATGATTTAGATCTATTTAGAATATTTCTAAATTTGAAGTAGTAGAAGATATTAGTAAAGGAGAATAAAAATAAATTTTATAGAATTTCTTTAAGATTTGGAAATCATGAAGATATTCTAGAATCCTTTTTCACGGATGTGAATGGTATAGAAAATGACATCAAATATGATTTTCATGTTTTTGAATTCGTAGTTAATGCTAGAGGATTATCAAGCAGCCTTGAGGATTGTGGAGAATTATTTGAAGAATTAATACAAATAAATTTTATAGAATTTATTTAAGATTTGGAAATCATGAAGATATAGAAAATGACATCAAATATGATTTTCATGTTTTTGAATTCGTAGTTAATGCTAGAGGATTATCAAGTAGCCTTGAGGATTGTGGCGAATTATTCGAAGAATTAATACACCATGAAAAAAAGTAAAAGATATGGAAGAGGAAAATGTAAAGAAAAACAAGTGGAAGAGGGTATAAGGAGCTCCCAAAACTATGGAATAACCTTTTAGAAGAAGCTTTGATGTTGAAAAACAAAGAGGTGAGGTAGAAAGAGGTAGACACAGAGGAGGGAATTTGAAGGAATTTTATTTATTTATGGAATGCATGGCCATATGGAACTTGAATTCCCATACTTTTTTAAGGATTAAGAAGGAAAGAGGATATACTTCATATTGTTGAAACAATGCCAACAATAGCAACAAGTGAAGTGGTGTAATTGAGGGTAGAGTAGAGAGAAGAGAGAAAACTTGATAATGAGGAAAAAATTGTTGTAGCTTAAGAAAGAGGATGAGAAAGAAACATAACAAAGGAATACACTCTTTAAAATGAAATTTAAGAGATGGGGAGCCCATGGGGCACAACAATGGGTGATAGGGTGTTTTGTTAAGCCACTATGTGGTGAAAATGTCACTAGTTCAAAATATCGTGGGAACAAACCCATCCATGAGTATGAGTTGGTGTGGCCAAGGCCAAGTGTGATTACCATGTTATTTTGATAGCTTAGATGCCCTTAGGTTTCAATATATAAATCCACATGTTAGTACCGCAACTAACAAACAAAAAGGAAAATCAATGCGAGATTTGACTTATAAAGGTTGTAATTTAATTATGTTTGGTATTATATCAATTAATTTTAATATTTAGGGTTATAATGATAGCATCATATTTTATAGTTCACCCATGGATTCTTGTTATATTTAGTTTGGAAAGCCATCGTAGTTTATAGAAGAGTTATGATGATGGGGTAAGAAATTAATAGTAATTTGAGAAGGTGGGAAGGAATTTAACTTACATCCATAAAATGGAGGAATAGAGAAGGATATGAAAGGGATGTTAAGTCCAATATTTTTGTATGTGAATTAAGTGATGGAGTACTGGGTTGAAGAAAATAAAGAGCAAGTATAGTTGCTATAAGACTAACACTTTTAAAATAGAAGTAGATAGGAGGTTATCATTCCAATGATATTTTATGTGGTGATATGTTTTCAAGAAATTCAATAAAGAAAGTGGAGGATGTGGCCATGAGGGAAACAAGTAAAGGAAAATTTGATAATGAGGAAAATGGAATATTTGTGTTGTCCATGTAAAACGAATTGAGAGTGGTTCTTAAAAGGAAGGTTTGGGTAGAAGTAAGCCCCAATGAGTGGGAGTGGTTTAAGGTAGCAAGCATTGATGGGGTGAATTAGAAGGAGCTAGTGCTATTTCGTAGAAAAAATTTACAAGGAACCAAAGACATGATAAAAATTGGGGTCGATGTAGAAAAAAATTGGGTTAGGACATTTAAATAAATGTTATGGATGTTAGAAACACAAAATGGTAGAGGAGGATGTCCATTTTGCAGTCATATTGCACCTTTTATTAGCCGACATTTTGAGTAAGGTGCTCAAAATAATCATTTAAAGGGGTTTGGCGTAGGAGCATCCTTGGAACATAAAGCTATTGTGAACATCTGATTCAATTTTAGTAGATTCTAGGTGTTCTTTAAATAATGTATCTGTATATTTAATGTTGTTAGAATGCTACTACATTAGTTGCTACACTATAAGAGATAACTACTACAAAAGTTGTTATACTATAAGAAATAAAATCTCTTGGTTCTAACTATGAGATTAACTTATGCTAACTTGTTGTAGAAGAAATATCGAGCTATAAAAGAGATAATAACAATAATATAGTATATTGTGTTATTTGGAAGCCATAATTTATTATCCAAATTTGGAAATCATTACTAGCATCATTCCTCCAAATAATTTCTTGTGTGAAGTGAAAATAAAATATAATTAAAAAAAAATAGACAAGCATCCATGACTTATCAATACTAACACCCATTTCTAATTCCCATAAATTTTGAAGGATGAAGAAGGAATTCATATTGTTGAAGCAAAGTCAATAATAACAACAAGTGAAATGGTGGAATTGAAGGTATAATAGAGATAAAATTTGATGATGAGAAAAATATTGTTGTACCTCAAGGAAGAGGTTGAGAAAGAACCATAACAAATGAAAACACTCTTTAAAATGAAATGTAATATATAAGGAGCCCATTGGGAATAAAAGTGGGTAATAGTGTGGTGAATTATGTATCAGACAAGCTTATATATATATATATATTAAAGGGTTTCTTCATAATGATAATTGAAAAAAAAAATTCAAAAAGAGGTTGGAGCCATGGTTAAGGAATTAGGGTTTGGTATGAAAAGTTGTATTTCTTAGTGCATTTCTCTAAATGGTATCTTGATCTCATTGCAAAGGGAAAAAATGAGAGAATTGTTTTTTTTGGAAGGGAAGAATGAATATGAATTAAAATGTATTTATTTGATAAAATAATAAATATATGAGTGTGTGTCTATATCTGTGTGTGTGTGTTTATTATTATTTTTACATGTTTTTTGTCACCATATTGACAGGGAGAGGAACCAAGTCACAAATGCACTCTCTAAGGTTGGTTCTACACATGATTTGGGGGTATGGAAAGTCATCGAGCAACTAAATGGGGTCTCCACATATTACTATCATAGACCCTTCAATGAAGGGATTCATATTGACATTCCTCAATCCTGATCTCTGATGATAGTTTGTATCTCTTTATGTTTTTTTATAGGTTCATCTCTTCATAACTCTATGTTTTTTTATGAAACCGACAAGGCTATAGTTCTTCTATGTATTTATTTTGACAAATAAAATGATGATATTTTGGTCTGTCATTTGGCTCAGACAAAAAATTATGTATTTTTGGTCAGTGGAAAATCTAGGTCTGCTTGGAGTCCTCTATAAGTTTATTTTTCAGTATAATTGATACAAGTACTTTATTTTTGAACTATGGTAATTACTTGTGAAAATATATTATAGTTAATTTATCTTCATAATTCAATCACACTTCATAAGTTCAACCAATAACCATGAAAGGAAATTAAAGATCAAAAACGTTGAAAAAATTAGGCTATGTGAGATCACTTGTGTAAGAGAGAGAGAGATATGTGTGTGAAAATTGAATGCGCAGAATGTAAAAGTTAATTATATTTTATATCGAAGATACCCAAGGGACATGTCTTTTAAAAACACTTCTCCTTGTAAATTAAATTCTAGTAAGTCTGTATACTTACATTTTTACTCATATTTATTAAAGTGTTGAAGATTATGTAAATAATGGTGGGAAGTAACTCTTGGTAAGTATACCTATTTACATCTTGTTCCTTATCCCATATTTTATGTAAATACTTTCTTAAATTGTGGTGGGTAGTAACTTATGGTAAATATATTATTTATGCGAGTATGAACTATGGTTTTGTTGATTTACTTTATTTTCTTTCTTCTAATTTAATGTTTAATTTTATTTTGTGTTTTTACATAGTATTATAAATACATGAAGGATTACGAAGACTGACCATAGATACTCTCTTCAATACTCCCTCTTAGCTAGGTAGCTATTCATAATGTATAACAAGATGATAAATAATTGAAGGGTTTTCTAAGGAAAGAATATATTATCATAATTATCAAATAAATATCAACATTACTAGCATCACAATTAACTAGGTCAACCCTCTTGACATATAATAATCATGGCATCCATCAAGTAGCTATGGTACGACATTAATATCAACTAGTCACCATGATCTGGTCGATGTGTCAACCTCATGGTATCCAGACTAGTCCTTTTCCACCATCACATGACTAGTGCACATAGTCTAGGTGAAACTCCAAATGGCCTAAACCTAGGCTTGGATACCAAAACATGCTCTCTCTAAATAGAGATCTGAACAACTCTCTCAGATATCCAAGCATGTCTCTTAGATATCTGAGCAACTCTATCTAAACAAAGATCCAAGTAGCTCTCTCAAAGATCTAAGAAAATCTCTGGGAGATCTAAGTAGGATGTTGGGAGGCTACAACTCATCCTCTAGAACCATTTTCCTAATTCCGGTCAATGTACTTGACACATGGACAACATCCCTAATTATGTATACATGAAATTTCTAAAAATAAATATAAATCAATAACATATTTATCTAGGTCAATACCCTTTGCCTACATCAACATCATCATCAATATGTACCACAACCATGTTATCTCTACTAACTGATGGTACTTACTCAACTACTAATCATGATCTGGTGGATGCCTCACCTCATGCTACTCTAACTAGTTTAGGTTTTCCATCCCCCGCAATCAAACCTTAGGGAAACTCATCTACCAAATCCAAAGGCATATCTCTAGGTCATGATGATGAAGAGGCAACCAGTCTACGAGTGTCCGAGCCTCAAAGACCATTCCTTTCAATAATTCTTGTCCCTGGTGTTATCTCACCAACAATCCAGGTCATGCTCCTATTGTCACCAATAGTCCCATCCATACCTTTGTTGTCAATCGATCAATAGTATGGGTCATGCTCTTGTTGTCACCAATAATTTGAGTTATACACATGTTGTCCATCCATCAACAGTCTGGTTCATGCTCCTGTTGTCACCAACAGTCCAAGCAATACCACTATTTTACATCCATTAGCAATCTAGATCATGCTCCTGTTGTCACCAATAGTCCAATAGATATCCATGTTGTACATCCATCAACAGTATGGGTCATGCTCTTGTTGTTAACAACGGTTTGAGCTATACCCATTTTTTCCATCCATCACCAATACATGTCATTCTCATGTTGTCACCAAAAATATAAGCCATGCCCCTATTTTCGATCCATCAAAAGTTTGGGTCATGTTAGTATTGTCACCAATAGTTCGAGCCATACCCCTGTTGTATATCCATCGATAGTCTAGGTCATGCTCCTGATGTTACAAACAATTCAAGTCATGCCCATGTTGTCCATCCATCAATAATCTGAGTCCATGATCCTATTGTCACCAACAATATGAGTCATACACTTGTTGTCCATCCATCAACATTCCGAGTCATGCTCCTGTTGTCGCCAATAGCACGAGCCATGCCCCTATTGTCAATCCATTAACAGTCTGGGTCACCCTCCTATTCTCAACAACAGTCTAAACCATACCCCTATTTTCAATCTATCAACAATCTGGGCCATGCTCCTATTGCCACCAATAGTCTGAGCCATACCCATATTGATATCACATCAATGTTCCCTCTCACTAATATAGGAGTCCTCCACTAATCCAAGCTTTTCTATGAAGTACACAAACTTTGTTCGAGACAAAGGTTTTGTGAGAAATTTCATATGTTTTCTCATTAGTGGAGATATACTATAGATTCACCGCTCCCTTCTGTACCATATCATGAATGTAGTGGTACTTGATCTCAATATGCTTTGGCCTTCCATGCAAATTTAACTATAAAAAAATATCATGGTGGATTCTAGCACTTGCTCAAACATTCTCGAAAAGAATTTCTGAAGCCAATCTTCTTCACAAAAAACTGCATAGGCTGCCATACATTTAACTTCAACTGTACTAAATTCCACAAAATATTGTTTCCTTCTCATCCAAGCAACCATTGTTGAGCCCAATAAAAATCATCCACCAAATGCAGTCTTTCCATCGATGACACTTTCATCCCAATCAAAGTCAGAGTATTTCAACAAGCTAAGCTCATTATCAAGTCATTAAATAACCAATTAGCCACCTGTTATCCATGATAACCATTAGGTTTGCCTTGAGTTAATTAGGGTAAGTGTCTTAGGTTTTAATAGGATTTTTAAGTTTATAATTTTCAAAATTTCACGTGTATGAAGGTCCTTTAGTGATGTTGAAAGGTCATCATTGGTGTTTATGGGAGCCATTTTCAAAGAGAAACCCAAAATTTCGTTGTGCATAAGTTGATTTAGTCATTATGATAAATTTGACACTTTTTCATACTTCGCAGCAACTTCAGTGTAACAAGGCCGAGATTTGCTACAAAATTTCCTAACACTTCCATAGCAAATATACCCTATCGAATACATGATTTGCTACCAAATTCGGTTTTTTTTTTTTCTAACAGTCAAAAAAGTGTACATAGTATAAAACAATTTTGGTCAGAGATTGTCAGAGCATATTGGCTCATAATTACTCATCATTATCATTTTCCATCGTTTTTGAAATGCATGCTGCTTAGTCATCCTATTCTCTTTTCACTTTTTCATCCTAATTCCTTGTCTTGAATACACCTTATATCATCCTTGTGAGCTGCTTGGTTTATCTCATTATTGGTTTGGAGGTCTAGGATGTTTTTCTAGTTGTCTCAGGGTTATTTCTATTAGTGTCAAAATCTTTGTGTCTTGTCTCTAAAATTCTTTGCAGGTGTCAAGCAAAGGGTTGACTATTCAATACACTTTGAAGCCATGGAATCACAAAAGAAGAAATATAAAGGAGGATCTATTATTAGGTACAAGCCCATGGACATGAAGCAGTTAGAATAAGACCCCACCTTCTCCGAAGTGTTTGATATAGTGGGTTGCCTCCAGTTCTGTCAAAAATTACAGGGACATCATGGACAAGTTTCAAAGGAATTTTATATCAATTTTATAGGAACAAGGTCAAAAGTGGGAATGTCAAGTTTTGTTGTATCCCCAGACACCATTGCGCAAGCCACTGATATCCCCATATCAGGAGAGTCATGATTCAAAATACATAAGTTTAAATTGCATAATTGTGATGAATTCTTGAAAGAAGAACATAGAGGCATTGATATGGCTTCAAGCATCCATAAAACATGCCTTAAAGATTATTTTTCAAAATTTATAATGGTGATCCAAAATTACTTCACATGTGAGGGTAGATTCACCACAGTATATCAATACCATTTCAAATTGTTGCTACACTTCACAAGTAAGAAACCCTTATATTTTATTTTTTATTTGTTTACGAGCTTGGGAAAAATGGCAGAGAAAGTTCAGGGAAAACCTGAAACTAGTGATACCTGAATTTTTCACCATGCTTTAATCAAGTTGGTGGTGGTTGAAGAATTAAAAAGTTGAACAAAGATCATCCTACATTTTTTTATGAGTGGCTATGAATTTGATGTTGTCACCTCTAAGAAAACACCAAGATGTAAGTACACTACTCTAGGGAAATATAAACCATCTGAAACAGAACATGTAGCACCATATGAAGTAGAACATGTAGCTCACCATGATGCAAAGATGCAGCCTATGATATAGCTTATGGAGTTGGAAGTTGAACAAGAGAAAAATACGTGATGCCAGAGAAAACTTCAACAAGAAAACAAACAAAAACATACACAAGGACACATAGGACGGTTACTAGAAGTCAAACTGAAGGAAGAGGCAAGTTACCAGATAAATTGGAGGCTATTGAAATTTAGGAAAGCCCCATTGTACAACTTGTTGAAATCAAGGAGACATAGACTCAAAACAAAAGCAAAAGAGATAATAATTTAGACTTTTCTAAATATGATTTAGGTTTTATCTTGAAGCCTAGAAAACCATTCACAACATCAGAGTAGTCAAAGAAAAATATTCTTGAGCAACCATTGATGCCTGAGTAGTCACTAAGGAAAAATTATCCATCAAAAGAAATTTTTTCCAGAGGAGCCTCTAGTAAAGGTAGAATCTGTGAAGAGAAGTAAATGTAAAGAACAAGTACAAGAAAATATTGAGGTAGAGCTTCTACAAGAATAGTTAAGGGATGCTAGAAATGAGGTAATAGAATCAAAATTTATTTTTGAGGAATTCAAGCAAGACATATCTAAGCAACTGGATTATTACAATGAAGTGGTAGATAGATTGGGAAACATGTTAAAGAGGAAATTGCCTCTACACATGATGATGAAGCATCTATGCAAAAGAAATAGGTGGTTGTAGGCAGAGAGGAGAAGGTTGCAGGATCAAGCCAAAGACCTAGAATTACAAATGTAGATGATACAAGCTGAAATTTTTAAGAGGGGCCTAAAATTCATTATTGTTAATGATGATACTACTCCATAAGCATGGTAAGATTACACAAATTTTGGCTATACTATGGCTTATGTTATCTTACAGGCATGTATAGGCTTCTATAAATGTTTTTGAGGTGATAGAAGGAAGAAAGTTCAAAATCTCATAAAAATTGTGACTTATGTAGCAACTCCCAAGTTTGAAGGAAGAAATTTGCTACAGAAGTGTTGTAGCTTTTCATGGAGGTAAACATCAACCCTAATTTCAAAAAATAGAAGGTTTAAGGCATGTGTTTAACCCATTAACCTCAAGGAAGACCCTAAAATAGTTAGAAAGGTTAAAAATTATGCAGAAGGGTCGATTTTGGTATTTTCTACAAAACTTCACTATCGAAGTGCCTATACTCAGTTTTTTTTCTAGCGTTAGGAGTTTTTAATGATTTTGGGGTAGTAAATGCAGTGAAGAAGTGGATAAATCACACGGAAGGAACATGCATATTATTATATCTCTTGTTCAAGAGGACAACTCAGAAAACAACCTCCATGTGGCTTACATCCTATCAAGTCAACAAAGCATGCCAACTCATCAATACAACTCACCTCTCAACTCAAGTTCACAAAGTCTTAACTCTAGTGCATTAAACAACCAACAACTCAGCAGTCAGTTTGGTTTGATAAATATGGCAAACATAGTTTTTTAGATGTTTTTTGGAGTTATTTAATGGTAATAGATTCCTATTTGAATAAAAAATCTATCAAAATAGAACATTTCCCTATTAATTCTCCATGTGATGTAATCATATTTGAATTAGGTCTCTAGGTCAAGGTATCGAAGTCTATCCCAAGTGGCAGATAATTGAAAAGATACCTCACTCTATAAATGGGGGAGTTTTTGAGTTTGAAAGGGTTGCTGAATGTTATGAGAAAGCTACTATGTAAATTTTCTCTATCAAGCTAATACACAATTTACAGTAGTTTCCTTCAAAACCCGAGATTATTCTTGGCTTATGTTTTGTCTCTTTAGTTTATATGTTGTCATCAACTTCATGGTATTATGATTACTTATAATTCATGACTTTATGCTCCAATTTACTTTGTGTACTATTTTCTTCTATAAAAGTTATGTTTTAAGTCATTTTCCTTAGCTTCCATGAATGCATTTGCTAGTAATTGAATTCCTTTAGCTGAATCCATGCCCAGAAGTAGCCATCATACACTCTTCCACCTGCCAAATCAAATTAAATACAAAAATATTTAGCCATATGTAATAGAGATCTTATCTTGAGTATTCATTTGTTTTATTTTTGAGAGCCCTCTCGGATTGGAAGGGCTAACTTCCTGTCTAAAGTGGTTTGAAATATTTGTGCTAGGTTGATGGTTGACACAACCCAAATGCTCCAGCCTAGTGATAACATTTTGGTGCATTTTCCGGGAGTTCAAATTTGCATTATCCTTGGAAATTAATTCCAATCAAAGTAACTGAGCTCTTGAAGGTAGAAGGAGATCATAAATATTCGAGGGTGTACTTCTTCCTTGGTGACTCCACTGAGATCCTCAACTTAAAGGTGGCTTCTAAGAATATTCACACGAGGACTAATCTAAAACCTGATCCACAAGAGATATTTGATGATCTAGAAAAAATTCTAAGAGGTATTGGAAGCTCATCAAAATAAGGTAATCCATATCTTACAAGAGATTCATCTTTACCTTTTGAGGTTGTTTAAAGTTTTGAAGACATAGAGTTTGATGAAAATATAGAAGAAACTCTTTTTAGATCTAAATCAGGGAATGAGTTATCTGAAATTGTATTAGATCTACAAAGGTTTGGAATTGATACTGCATCTATTGTGTCAAAAGAATATAAAGAGGGATTTTGGGAAACTGTCACATAACAATTATCATTAGAACAAGAGTCATTGGAAAAATTAAGAGAACTTGATCCTTTTGACTTCTTATTGAGAAGGAGGGATGGTGTCCCTTTATCTGAGTGGAGCTCTTTTGTTTCTAATCTACAAATTCCTGCCAGTCAATTCCCTAACATCAAATCCTCTTTCACTACTAATTTTTCTAGTCTAATAACTACTCCTTATGCTACATTTTGAACTAGCACTATCACTGCCAGTATGGCTGGAGTTCCTCATCCTCCTCTTCCTGCAGGCCCTGCTAGGTATGCCCCTCTTGTTCTGCCTGCCTTACTTCATGATATCCCACAAGGATATTCCACTAGGATAAAGAATTTTGGAGGTGAGGATAGAATCACTTCAGAGCAACATGTTGACTAATTCAATGATTTCATAGACTTAGAAGAGGTAGATGATGAAGATGTTAAAATGAGGTTGTTTGTGCATTTTTTTATAGGTGAAGTGAGAAAGTGGTTAAAAGTCTTAACCCCAGGAAGTTTTCAAAATTTGGATCAATTGGAGGATAGTTTCTTGAGAAAATTGGGAATTAAAGTAAACCTTGTTCAAGCCTTGACTTAATATAATTACTTGAAGAAAGCTAGTAATGAGTCAGTTCAAGATTTTTCCAGGAGATTCAATAAGGTTTACAATTCTATTCCTGCTCATATTAAACCTCCTATAGGAGCGTCCCAATTACATTATGTCAAAGCCTTTGATTATGATTTTTCCATTTTACTAAGGGAGAGAGAATCTACCACTTTGGCTGATATGCAAAATGACGCTATGAAGGTTTAGGTTAATATGGCTGCAATAAAAAGGTCTAATATTGGAAAAGGAAGATTGAAAGAAGAAGAACAACCCTCTACATCCTCGGATGTGAAATTTGACACCATGATGAAAAATATGGAGAGGGTTATGGATAAGATTACTCTTGGAAATAACCCTCCTCTTGATGCACAACAAGAAACAAAAACCAAAATCCTCATTATAGAAGACATCAAAATCAAAAGAGACCAAGAGATAATAGAAATGAGCATGATCAACGAGGTAGGCCTCCTTTTCAGCAAAACTTGGTGGATGAAGAAGAAACAAAGCCAAAAGTTCAAGAGCATATCATTCATTTTTTGGATGAAGATGAAGCAAGGATGTTCTTAACAAAAGAGGAGCATGATGAATATAGCCATGACATAGGAAATCATGAAACTGAAAAAAAAAAACTGATTACTTGAAAGACTATCAACATGCCATTTTTAAAATGAAAAAACAATACAACCTTAGGAATAGAAATGTTCCTATAGTAACCAGTAAAAATCATCCTAAGAAGGATGGTCCAAAGGCTGCTGAATAGAAAGAAAGATACCCCTGTTGGCAAAGAAATTGAAAAAACATAACTTGCTTTCAATTTAGAAAATGAAATTTCAAAGATCAAAATTGTTGTCCCTTTTGGTGAGATCATAAAAGTCACTAAATACAAAAGCCAAATTTTCGATATGCTTAACACTCAACCTAGACCCTTTGATATTCTAAATTTGCAAGAAGATCACCCTACTATCTTCTTAGGGCTAAGAGTAGAAGATGAGAAAAATGAGGAAGTTCCACCTTTCTATGTGAGCCTAAACATTCATGACATGAATTTACATAATGAGATGTTATATTGAGGGGAATATCATAACTTAATTCCTAAGGTCATCATGGAGATAATGGGTTTAGACATAACTAGACCATACACATACTTGTTTTCATTTGATTCCAAAAGATTTCAATGTATTGGTCTTATCAAGGATGTGGTTGCTGGTTTGACTCAAGTGCCTACTAAGATAGTATTAATGGACATAGTGGTCGCTGATATACCTCCAAAATTTGGCATGCTATTATCTAGATCTTGGGTTGCCAAAATCAAGGGAACCATACAAATGGACATGAATTACACCACTATCCCAGTCTTTGGAGAGCACAGGAGGTTGTATAGAGAGTTTATGATGGAATATATGGTTAGTAGAAAATAAAACCTCAAAAATTCCTAGTCTATGCAGTGGAAACTGAGTTTGGATCCTCCATCCTTTTCAATGAAATCACTAATGAATCAGAAAATCAGCAATTAGAAAAAAATCAGCAAGTTGAAGAGATTTATAAATAGGGTTGGTGGCATATGGATTTTGATGGCACTGCTAGAAGAGATGGAGCTGGTGCAGGTATGTGGATTATCAGCCCAAGGGATGAGATTACTTTTTTATCCTACAAATTGAATTTTGATTGTACAAATAACATGGCTGAATATGAGGCTCTGTTTTTGGGTCTAGAAGTGTTGAAAAGTTTAGGTGCTAAGATAATTTCAGTTTTTTGTGATTTTGAGTTAGTCATAAAACACGTAAAAGGAACTTATCAAACTAAAGATGTCTGAATGAGGTCATATAGAAATCTGATCCTTGAAATGATCGAAAATTTCGAAGAACATAATTTCACCATCAAGTCCAGAGATCATAATTCTGTGGAAGATTCCTTGGATGTCTCAGCTAGCTTATTTACCATTCCTATTCATCCTAGAAAGAAGTATGAAGTTGAAGTTAGACATAGGCCATCCATTCCTGATAATATAAAAAATTGGCAAGTGTTTGACTCTGATCAATAATTCATAAATTTTCTGGAATTAAAGGAGGAGTTTGAAAACATCCAAATTGACCAAAAAAACATGTTTGCTTTAACCAAAGATAATTCAAAGGTCATATAGCTATAAAAAAAAATGTAATCCTAAAGGATTAATCCCTCTTGAAATTTTTTTTGATCAAAATGAGGTGGCTAAGAATCCTAAGATGAAATCTGATGATGAGGAATTTGGAAGTTGTAATATTGGCACTGTAGGAAATCCCAATTGGTCAAATTGTCCAAGCTCCTTTCTCCATAAGTAAAATAAAGGTATGATAGTTTGATGAAGAGGTACATTTATTTATTTTCATGGAGTTGTGCATATTTGAAGAGATATGATCCTAGCATCATTTAGCACACGATACCCATGAAAGAAAATGAAAATTCTTTCAAACAAAAATTGAGGAGGATTAATCCATTACTTATTCCATTGATTGAAAAGGAAATTAAAATTTTGTTTGAAGCAAAGATAATTGTTCCATTGAGATTTTAAAACTTGCTAGATAACTTGGTACTTGTAAGGAATGAAAATGGGGAGATTAGGATATGCATTGATTTTAGAAATTTGAACAAGGCATCTCTTAAGGATAACTATCCTCTTCCCAAAATGGACCACATATTGAAAAACATTGTTGGATATAAAAGGATGTTGATGTTAGATGGCTTCTTAGGCTATAACCAGATATTAGTACATCCAGATGACCAAGAGAAGACAACCTTCACTACACCATGGGGAACATTTATTTATGCCAAGTTGCCCTTTCGACTCATGAATGCAGGATATAATTTTCAAAGGGAAATGGAAATTTCATTTGCAAAATAAAAGGATAGATACCTGGTTGTTTATTTGGATGAAATCACTGTGTTCTCAAATAAGGAAGAAGAACATCTCAAGCACTTGGAAAGGATTCTCCAAAAATGCATAAAATTCGGTATTTCTCTAAATCCCACCAAAAGTATTTTTTCTTGGACAACCAGAAATCTATTGGGTCATATAATATCAAAATATGGAATTAAGATTGATCCTAGTAGGGTTGCTTCTATTCAAAAGATAGTTTTTCCCAGAAATAGAAAGGAAATCCAATCCTTTTTAGGCATGGTGAATTTTGTTAGAAGGTTTATCCCTAATTTTGTAGAAATTGTGAAGCATATTACCAAGATGCTTAGGAAAGATTGTGATATTAAATGGACATTTAAGGAAAAAAATTATTTTGAAGAGATAAAAAAAGGCTCTTACTCAAGCTCCAGCACTCATAAATCCTGATTTTTCAAAATAATTTCTGGTCTTTTCTTTTGCTTCTGAGCATACCATTGCAAGAGTTTTATTACAGAGGAGGTAGCAAGGTAATGCACAACCAATTTAATTTTTTAGTAGGACACTTGGAAATTCTAAATTAAAGTAAAAAATTATGGAGAAGCAAGCATATGCCCTAGTAAAGGCACTCAAGGATTTCAGAGTTTATGTTTTTCATTCTCACATTGTGGCTTTTGTTCCTAATGTTGTGGTAAAATCCATATTGATCCAAGCTTATTTGGATGGCAAGAGAAGTAAGTGGATTTCCACTTTGATGAAATATGATTTAGAGATTAGGTCTAAAAAATTGGTGAAAGAAAAAGGATTAGAAAACTTGATGACTCGATCATATTTTGATTTTCTAGATATGAATTTTATAGCATAAATTTCAGATATGGTTGAAGAAGAAGAATTGATCTATGTAGAAGAAAAATTCACCATATCTATTTGGTATAAGGATGAAATTTTTGTTTTAAAACATCATAGGGCTCCTCTTGAATTAAAAAGTCGAAATCTAGATTTGTTAAGCTAAAATATCTAAGGTATTGCATCTTGAATAAGAATTTATATTAGAAGGATACTAGTGGGATAATCCAAAGCTGCTTATTAGAAGATGAAGGCGAGAAGGTGATTGATGAATTTCATAAGGGTGGCTGTGGCATTCATCATTATTGGAAAGAAAAAAAAAACAAGATACTTAGAGTATGATTTTATTGGCCTTAAATGTTCAAAGATATTTACAAAAAGATTGTTTCCTACCATGAATTTAAAACCTTTAATGGAAAAAGAAAGCTTCTCCCATTACCTTTGAAACCCATATTCGTAGAAGCCCCTTTCCAGTAATGGGGATTGGATTTTATTGGTGAGATAAGTCCTGCATCTTCAGGACAACATCGATGGATATTAACAACCACTGATTATTTTACAAAGTGGATCGAAGTAGTCCCACAAGGAAAGCTACAGACTCAGTGATCATACATTTTATGGAAAATAATATTTTATGAAGGTTTGGTTTTCCCATGAAGATTATCATTGAAAATTCTCAAGCCTTCAATTCTAAGAAGTTGAAAAGTTTATGCAATCAGTTTAACATCACCTTCAGTCACTCCACAACCTATAATCCTAAAGGTAATGGATTTCTTGAGTCATAAAATAAGAGCATAGTTCGAATTATCAAGAAATGTTTGCAGCAAAACAAAATATCATGACACTTGAAGCTAAAATTTTCCTTATGGGATGACATGATTTGTGTCAAAATATCTATAGGACTTCTCCTTAAGAGTTATTCTATGGTACTGAAGAAATATTTCCTAGTTCTGTTGGAGTTCTGGTGATGGAATTATTGCAGGGATTGGAAGAAGAGCCAAATGCAGTCCAAAGAAGGATAAACCAACTCATTTCTTTGCAAGAAAAGAGAGAAGAAGTGTACACTAATTATCAGCAGTCCCAAAACAGAGTAAAAAATAGAATTGATAGAAAAACAAAGGAGGAAAATTTCAATAATCAAGATGTGGTTTTGAGGTGGGAGGCTAAGATAGAAGACAAAGGGAAACATGGGAAATTTGAAAATATATGGAAAGGGCCCTATAAGATCACAACATATCATGGAAATAACACTTTATTACTTCAAGAGATGGATGGACAGTTGTGTCAAGGAGGACCTGTAAATGGTAGGTTTCTCAAACACTATTCTTCTTCACTCAATATGTTGAATAAACACCATTGTATATATTCAATTTTTCTTTATCATGCTTGCAAGTGAAGGTGATATTTTCAACAAGTTTGTGCCCGAGGAGAAGGCCATAAATACTTATAGAGGACATCATCAAAGTTACAATTTTCGGTTTTGAATAAGGCACTAGAGCTGCTGGTTCTTTGTTGCACCACAGGGGCACAACATCCCCATTGGAGCCACCATTATCCAAGATAACCATTATGTTTGTCTTGAGTTAATTAGGGTAAGTGTCTTAGGTTTTAATAGGATTCTTAAGTTTATAATTTTAAAAATTTCACATGTATGAAGGTGCTTTAGCGATGCTGAAAGGTCATCATTGGTGTTTATGGGAGTCATTGTCAAAGAGAAACCCAAAATTTCATTATGCATAAGCTTATTTAGCCATTATGATAAATTTGACACTTTTTCATACTTCCACAACAATAATAGTGTAAAAAGGTCAGGATTTGCTATAGAATTTCCTGACACCTTCATAGCAAATATACCCTATCAAACACATGATTTTGTACTGAATTCAGTTTTTTTTCTAATAGTAAAAAAAAGTGTACAAAGTATAAAAAAGGTTTAGTCAGAGATTGTAAGATCATATTGCCTCATAATTTCTCATCATTTTCATTTTCCATCATTTTTTGAAATGCATGCTGCTAAATCATCATATCCTCTTTTTACTTTTTCATTCCCATTCCTAGTCTCGAATACACATTATATCATCCTTGTGAGTTGCTTGGTTTACCTCAGTATCGATTTGGAGGTCTAGGATGTCTATATAGCTATCTCAAGTTTATTTATATTAGTGTCAAAAGCTTTGTGTGTCGTCTCTAAAATTCTTTGCAGGTGTCAAGGAAAGGGCTAACTGTTTAATACACTTTGAAGCCATGGCATAAAAAAAGAAGCAATATAAAGAGGAAATGTTGTTAGGTATGAGCCCATGGACATGAAGTAGTTAGAATGATACCTAACCTTCTCCCAAGCGTTTGATAGAGTGGGATGCCTCCGGTGCTGTCAAAAATTGCAGGGACATCATGAAAAAGTTTCAAAGGACTTTTATATCAATTTTATAGGCACAGGGTTGAAGTGGGAATGTTAAGTTTTGTTGTATCCCTAGACACCATTGCGCAAGCCACTGAGATTCCTAGATCAGGAGAGTCATGGTTCAAAGTAGATAAGTTTAAATTGATGAATTGTGTTGAATTATTGAAAGAAGAACATAGAGGCATCTATATGGCTTCAGGCATCCCTAGAACATGCCTTAAAGAGTACTTTTCAAAATTTCTTATGGTGATCCAGAATTATTTTACATGTGAGGGTATATTCATTGCAGTATATTAATACCATTTCAAATTGTTGCTACACTTCACAGGTAAGAAACCCTTAGATTTTCCTTGTTATTTATTTAGGAGCTTGGGAAAAATGGCAGACAAAGTTCTATGTCAAACCTAAAACCAATGATACCTCAATTTTTCACCATGATCTAATCAAGTTGTTGGTGGTTGAAAAATTAGAAAAGTTGAACATATATTGGCCCACATTTTTTTTTTGTGAGTGGCTATGAAGTTGATGTTGTCACCCCTAGGAAAACACAAAGATCTAAGTGCATTACTTGAGGGAAAGATAAACCATATGAAACAGAACATGTAGCTAACCATGATGAAAATATGCAACCTATGATAGAGCCTATGGATCTAAAATTTAAACAAGTGAAAAAGAATGTGATTCTCGAGAAAAATTCCACAAAAAAAAAAAAAAAAAAAAAAAAAACATACATAGGGACACGTAGGAGGTTTACTAGAAGTCAAACTGAAGGAAGGGGAAAGTTAACAGATATCTTGGAGGCTATTGAAATTGAGGAAAGCCCCATTGCATAGTCTGTTGAAATCAAGGAGACAAAGAATCAAAAGAAAAACAAAAGAGACAAGAAATTATACTTTTCTCAAGATGATTAAGGTTTTATCATGAAGCCTAGAAAACCATTCACAAGATCACAGTAGGCTTGAAGAAAAAATGCATGAGAAAAAATTGATGCCTGAACAAACACTAAGGAAAAAGTTTCCATCAAAAGGAAAACTACCAGAGGAGCCTCCAGCAAAGGAAAAATTTGTGAAAAGAATTAAAGGTAAAGAACAAATACAAGAAAATACTAAGGTAAAGCTTTTGCAAGAACAATTTTGGGATGATATAAATGGGGTAATAGAATCAAAATTTCTTTTTGAGGAATTCAAGCAAGAAATATCTAAGCAACTGGATTATTACAATGAAGTGGTAGATATATTAGGAAAGATGTTAAAGAGTACATTTCCTCTACAAATGATGATGAAGCATCTATGCAAAAAATATAGGTGGCTGCAGGCAGAGAGGAGAAGGTTTTAGGATCAAGCCAAAGACCTAGAAGTACAAATGCAGATGATGCAAGCTGAACTTTTGAAGAGGGTCCTAAAATTCATTATAGTTAATGATGATGTTTCTCTGTAAGCATGGTAATTTTACACATTTTTTTTCTATACTATGGCTTATGCTATCATAAAAGAATTTATAGGTTTGTTAAGTCTCTCCGTATTTGAAGCAAGATTGGCAAAAGTCCAATCACAGAGTTAACATCATTTCAACCAACTTTGGGATTCTAGGATCTAGCCCTCCTGAATCCGGAGAGGGATCTCTCCAATATGTACAAAGATGGATTTGTATTTGAAAGCTTAAGGTAATGATATTAGGCTAGTTATGAAGTCCAAGGGTTTTGTTTTGTTTTTGGATGGTTGGGCATGATTTGTTGTTTGAGGCGGAAAGATCTATATGCAAAGAGTTTCAAAGGTGAGAATTTTCAATCAAATAGGACAGCTTAGGGTAACAGATACATATAACGCTGGTTTTTAGTCCATTGGTCTATGGAGTCATATATGGGCTTTAATTGAGCAACAACATCAAGTGTGATCCAAGGGGAAAGTCATCTATACCACAAGATTATTGAGATTAAAATGATGGAATGGAAACATTAAAGTGTTGGAGGGGTGGAAACTAATAATAATTTCTCAGAGGATTTATAGTCAGTCCAAACAAGAAAAGCCTCTTAAGTAACTGTTTGAAACCAACCAAGGACAGGGCTAACCATAAAATTCTTGGGCAAGTTTGTATTAAAGTAGCTTAATTGACAAACAATCCAGTAATCCACATAATTACCTTCAGAAAGTATGAAAACATATAAGAAAAACAAAGTGTAACTTAAGATCAGATAAAGTACTTTTAAACCTAGTCTTCTTTTAGTCAACACTAAGGGAAACTTTCAGAATCTGCTTTTGGAGAAAAGAATCTAGGAATCAGGGCAAACCATATCTTCTCTAGTCTAACTTTAATAGAAAATAATGGAAATCACATTCAAGAACAATTTTTAAGTGAACAGAAGGATGAGGGAACGCCAGCATTCCTAACTGTTTAAACCGTATTGAATCATTCTTAAATAAACAAGTTTAAGGAAAACATTAATATAAAGATTTCTCAGCCAGAGAAGGTTACTGATATACAACAGATCCTAACCCTGTTTAAACTGTTCTTTACAGAGGAAAAATGGACAATATGGCATACATAGAAAGAAAACAATTAACAAAGAAAGAAGCACTTCACCAGTAATATAGACCAGGATCCCAAGAAACAACTTTTATATTGATGTCAAACCAGTTACAATCTTCAAGTCCAATGTTTCAGTTCAACAATCATCTTCACTATTCAGCCTAACTTATTTATCACAAGCAGAGCTCCAAGGGCAAGTGAACACTATTTACAAACAGAAGCCTCCAGCTCAATTACAATACAATGCTCAGCAAATGCATAGCAAACAACCAACCCCTCACTCATATTCTACTGAAGTATTTATAGAAGAATGAGGAGGTGAAATCTGATAAAAGATCTCAAAATCAATTAATACAGGAATTCATGTCTTCTTGGCCTTTGAGGGGCTCAACGAAGAAACTGTATAGGTGTTCCGCTGTATTAACTGATTTACACTTATGATTGTAGCTCGGTGGGATCTTTGTTGACCTTTTGAGGATCTGTGTACAATTAGGGTTACTCTGCGGATATCTGTCAATAAATTCTATGGTAGAAGTAACTTCTTTGGCTGTTTCGAGGCAAAAAATCTGATCTTGTTCAATAAGTTCGGCCTCTGATTGAGTGTTTTGAGACAATAGGTGGCACTGCGGTGTTTGAGGAATCAATTTTCCTCAGATATGGCGGTGGAGGCAATATGTCTGATAAACACTTTTAGGTTTTCTCTTTTAAACTGTGTTTTGAGTCGGGGATTAGGCTTTTGATAACTATCTTAGCCGTAATCCCCACTCATCTGATCATTAACTCTCTGCCCTGGTTCATATTTGGCCTTTTGCAATCTGATACTCTTTCTCTGTGACTTCTTCATACTTTCCAAGTTTTACAGGGGTGCATAGCAACAAAGTCTCATGAAACCTTGTTGACAACATAGTTTGCACCCTGCTATCGATTTCTCTGATGTATTAGAAAGGCAAAGGATCGTCATCCTCGTCCCACGAAATTTCTCCATATAAATCGAAAAACTTTAAACCTGCAAAATACACGCAATAGTTATAAAATCCTGCGCTTATATGGGCAAATCTGCATCGGAGGGCGTGCGAGAGAATGGGGCGATCGGAGCCGTTGATCGCACTATGATCAATGGTCGGGCGTGATTTGAAAAGTTAGAGCGGAGAATAGTTGACTGGGGAATGGAATCAGGCGATCGAATGTGGATCGTCGATCTGCAGAGATCGACGGCGGATATTGACTCTCGGTTGCGCCGGGGCCCGGCTAAATCACATGCAACTTGGTTAAAGATTGAGCAGCTTGGATAGGCGATCATCGTTAGATGCGCGGGGCTAGATTGGACGGCTGTCGTCAATTCCGCTGGGTGACCTCGTCTGAAAGATAATGCGCGGGGGAAAGGGTTAAGCAGCGGTTTTTTGAATAGTACAGAGGACGCGTGACAGCCATCATATGGAATCGCTTTGCAACCGGGGAAAACCATCCTTCGCACGAAGGCGGTGCGAAAAAACCGAGCAGTTTTGAGAGGTGACGTATGGTTGGGAGGGGTCCACATGATAAGTTTCGCGTCGCGCCGTCCGATTTGCAGAGAAGATCGACGGTTGAGATAATTCAATAATTTTCACAGGTGGAAAGCTTTAGAATTCGCTTAAAACCTGATTTTATAATTTACAAAGGTTTTTGGTGCTTCGGGCGGAGAAAAAATGGATAAGCGCCCAATGGTTACAGTGTTTGGTTCCGGCGCTCGAGCACATGGAGGAAAAGAGGTAAGGGGCTTAGCCTGAGGGGCTTAAGACCAAACCATAGAAAATGTGCGTTTCTATGGTTTTTTAATGGTTTTCAAAGGGAAATTAAGGCTTCCGATAAGGTCAAGAAAGGGTCTTAGACCTTTAGGAATTGGATTTAAATGAAGGAAAAGAAAAAATCATGAAGTTGAGGGGTTTCCAAGGGGGAATGGAGAGATAGAAGAGGAGGTTAGTATTTGAGGAAAAAGAAGGGAAAAAGGATCCTTTGCAGCAGCGTCTGACTTGGAAATCAGCAGGATTTCTGAGGTTTTTGGACATAAACAAAAGTATGGGATATGGACAGAGGGAAAAGGCAGGAGGCCTTATTGAGACTTCAAGAGCCAACAAATTTTAGTGATAAAATTTGTTCCTTGGAAGCTCCCAAAGCTTTTAGCCACCCTTGGTATAACAAAATATTTTAGGTGGCTAATGAAGTGGCTCCACATAGATGGTGCTTGAGAAGGCATCAATGAATCTGCACTTGATTTCCTCTGGGATGCTGACCATGTGCCTCATCCTTTGGATTGCTCTTCTTTTCGCTGGATGATCTAGCTTTGCTCTAGAAAGTGATATTAGTCATGAAAAAGAATGAACCTCATCAATACAATTCTCTACCTACCCAATCCTACTGATCTAACATTTTTTCTTCATTAGAGTGCACTTGGGTTGGCAAACTCTTGTGCAACATTTTATTCTTTTGAAAACATAAAAACTAATTTAATTCTACTCCTTACTTCTCCCCGAACTCAGATTAAACGGTTGAGCTCAGATTCTTCTCTACCTAATCTACTGCCTGTTGGGATTAAACTGTCCAACAAACTTTCATTCTCTAAATTCTACAACAAAAATTCAAAAACAGTCAAGTCAAGATTAAGCTGTTTGACTTGCTGTGATCTATGGCATAAAAACAAGTTGCACATAGATTATTATTTGCAGAATTTTTTTTAAACAAAAACGGAAGGCTTAAGATCTGAAATTTTTTGAAGTACGGCCTTCTCTCCTTACAGCTCTGTCTCTGATTTTATTCGAGCTGTTCTTTCTTTTTCTCTGGTTCAGATTTTGAGTTAATTAGAACCAGATTTTTACATCTTTTGACTCAGAATTTGAAACAGATTTGAGTCATCTCTTTTTGAAACCTTTGGTTCAGATTTTGAGTTTGTTTGAACCTTCAATTACTATCCTAATATATTTACTGATAAGCCAAGATTAAACAGTTTGGAAAATCAAATTCACTATTCTATCAACAGTAAATTCAAAGCTAATTAGTCAAGATTAGGCTGTTTGACTAACTAGAAGTGTGTTTTGCAGGAGTGGCATTTGAGCTTGCACACTTTCAGATTTGTTTCTCTTTTTGACATGGGGCCTTGCCTTTCTTGTTTTCATTCCTGCCCTCTTTTCATTTTTTCTTTGTTTTTGTGTTTTTTGATTTTTCATAACTTTTAATGCAATGGTGGATGGACTATTCATAATGGAAAAAGGTAAAAAGGCTTCAAAACATAAAATGGATTAAGAGAAGTAATGCTTAAGCATCCTGCCATTGACAGGACCCCCAAACAATTCTGTTCCATCCAGTTCCTGTAAGAAAAATGCATTATTACCAGCGACTGAATGAATAGAGTAAGGGCCAAGCCATAGATTGTCAAATTTTCCATGCTTGCCCTTTTCTTCCCTTCTTGAGTCCCACTTTAAAACTTTGTCCCCAATCTTGAAATTGCTAGCCTTTGTTCTTCTATCAAATATCTTCTTGATACTGTCTTGCTTCTGCAATGCTTTGTTATACACTTCCTCTCTGGTTTGCTGAAGATGAATGGTCTGATTTATCCTTCTGATTATGTCATTTTCTTCAGTCTGCAACTCTTGAATTAACTTCATAACTGGTACACCGAGGCTGTTAGGAAAAATTGCATCTGTACCATACACAAGCTGGAAGGGTGACATACCAATAGATTTCTTCAAAGTTAATCTGTCAGCCCAAAGTGCATGGATCAGCTTTGTGTGCCAAGACTTTTTATTGTCCTCCAACAGTTTCTTGATTATGTTCACTAGGCTCTTGTTTGAAGATTCAGCAAGTCCATTACCCTGAGGGTAATAGGCTATGGAATGCCCCAATGTTATCTGATATCTATGACATAAGTCAACCATTTTATTTGATCCAAACGCTGCTGCATTATCTGCGATGATCTTGTTAGGACGGCCAAATCTAGAGAGAATGTTAGTCTCCATGAATTTCATGATAACTGAATCATTGGCCTGCCTACAAGGGATGGCTTCTATCCACTTAGTGAAATATTCTGTGGCTGTAAGAATCCACCTATGCTGGGCAGAAGATGGTGGATGGATTTCTCCTATGAATTCAAGTCCCCATTGTTGAAAAGGGGCTTCAACAGTGATTGGATGTAGAGGAAGTGGTAGCAGTTTTCTTTTGCCCTCGAATAGTTGGCATTTATGGAAAGTAGTGGTCATTTTGTGTACATCAGGGAAAAGAGTAGGCCAATAGAAACCAGCCCTCAAAATTTTGTTGGCTGTTGACTTCCAATACAAATGACCCCCACACTCTCCTTCATGGAATTCCTGCTTAACCTTCTCTGCATCAAACTCAGGAAAACATTTAAGCAATATTCCACTTGCATTTTTCCAATACAGACATCTATCTATAATGCAATATTTTACTGCTTTCAGCTTCAAGAACCTTGCCTTTGTTTTCGATAAACCAGGAGGTGTATTCAGATTAAGCAAAACATAAATAATATCAGCATACCAAGGAGAATTCATAAAATGGTCTTCAACAATGGGAGTTGAGAATTCTTCTTGGTTATCCAAAGAATTAATCATGTTAATATCAAGAACTTCACAATTTGATTCATCCATTAATCTAGCTAGACCTTGGCCTTTGATGAGCTTAGTGGGTTTTATCTCTAAATCATATTCAAGAATAACAGCAATCCACTTACCTCTCTTACCATCTGGGTCCTGTGTTAGGATGTCTTTAACAACTGAATTTGGGACAAAGGCAATAATGTGTGAGTGAAGGATGTATACCCTGAAGTCTTTCAAAGCCTTTACCAAAGCAAAAGCCTGCTTCTCCATAATGTTATACTTCAAAGGGGAATCCCTTAATGCCTTGCTAAAGAATGCAATGGGCTGCTCTTGTCCTTGTGGATTTTTCTGTAAAAGGACAGCAGCTATGGTATGTTCTGATGCAAATGAGAAGATATAAAAATATTTTGAAAAATCAGGACTTATGAGAACCGGTGTTTTGGTTAACGCTTGTTTCACTAGCTCAAAGGATGTCTTTGCTTCCAAGGTCCATTTTATCCCTTGCTAATTCTTCAACATGTTTGTGATATTCCTAAGGAGCTCAGCTAAGTTAGGGATGAACCTTCTCAAAAAGTTGATCTTCCCAATGAAAGATTGCAACTCTTTTATGTTTCGAGGATGAGAGATTTGAAATATGGCCTCAACCCTCTTTGGATCTATCTTTATACCCTCTTCTGAAATAATGTGCCCAAGAAGTTTACCTTCTTGGAGACCAAATAGAGTCTTCTTAGGGTTTAAATATATCCCAAACTTTCTGCATTTCTTGAAAACTTTCCTCAAATGTTCTAAGTGCTCTTCATCTGTTTTTGAAAACACAGTGACATCATCAAGATAGATAATGATGAAAAAGCCCAATTCTTCCGAGAATGCTATGTCCATGGCTCTCTGAAAGGTTTCTCCAACATTCATTAGACCAAAATGCATTTTCACATACATGAAGGTGCCCCATGGTGTAGTAAAGGATGTCTTTAATTGATCAGCAGGGTGGACTAAGATTTGATTATACCCTGAATAGCCATCCAGCAAAGAAATTATTCTAGACCCTACCACCCTTTGTAAAATATGATCCATTTTTGGTAAAGGGTACTTGTCCTTTAATGAAGCTTTGTTTAAATCTCTAAAGTCTATACAAAGCCTGATTTCTCCAGTTTTCTTCCTAACAGACACCAGATTAGATACCCACTCAGAATATCTAATAGGGACAATAATACCAGCATCAAACATTTTCATGATTTCCTTCTTAACCAAAGGCAACTGAACAGGGTTTATTCTGCGTATTTTCTGTTTGAATGGTTTTTGGTTTTCTTTAAGAGGGATTTTGTGTTGTATTATTTTAGTGTCATACGACTTAAGATCTTCATAACTCCATGCAAAAACATCAAAAAATTCTTTGAACAACTCTATATATTTGAGTTTAATGTGAGCTGGTAAGGTTTTAGACAGGTTAACCATCTTCGGTTTTTCCTCACTGCCTATGTTGCATTACTCCACTTCAGTATCTACAGGTTCTAGTTTTGGTTTATTTGCCACATCATTAAAATCAAACAACTCTTCCAAAGGTGCAAGACCACTTGGAAAACCTTCATCTTTAGAATGCAGAGTTTCTATTTCTTCTGTTCCTGATCCTGCACTCAATTCTCTTTTGTTTCTGAGTTTGCTAGTTTGAAGGTTAATATTGGCAGGCTCAGGAGACGGTTCTTCTTCACCAAGAAATTTTTCTTCGCTGCAGTCCGTATCATAATCTGAGTCTGAACTATGCAGCTCGAATTCATTTCTGAATTGCATGAAGTCTTCTATTTGTTTGTCATTGTCAAACACTTGCCACTATTTTTTGTTATCAGGCACTGCTGGTCTAAATTTCATCGGAATTGTGTTGTCTCCAGTTTCATATGGTGTTAGACATGTCATAGCCGCAAAAGATAAATTATGGGCTGCAATGTTTCTTTTCCTTGGGACAAAACTCAGGTTGGCCTCCTCAAATGTTTTCAAAAGGTCCACGACATCATTCTGATAGGCTCTAAGTCTGGAATGATTTGCATTATACTCCCCATTGACTTGCCTAATGATTAACTCAGAATCCTCGTACACATTAATTCTTCTGGCTCCTAATTTCTTCAAGAGATGCAAGCCTAAGAGAAGGGATTCGTATTCTGCTATGTTGTTGGAACACTGAAAGTTTAATTTACATGAAATACATTCGGTATGATTGTTTTCAGTGTTAGTAAGCCAGACACCTGCACCAGCATTATTTCTAGTGCATGACCCATCAAAATACATACTCCAAAGAGGATCATTTTCAGTTTTATCAGTTTGGTGAACGTCCTCTGTATGATTTGATTCCTCAAATTTTTCAATATGTTGAGGGGTATTTTCTTTGCTGTCAAAATTTAACAGCAATGGACTGACGACTTGTAAATCAAGACCTACGTTTTGTTTGCCAAAGTTTTCCAGTGCACCAAATTGTTTTGACACTTGAGTGTCGTGTTATTCTCCCTCCGTATTAGCCATTAATTCTGTTGAAGTGATTTTTTTGGTAAGCGTTTCATTATTAAACATGATAAAAGAATCAAGGCTCGTACTTACAGCATATAGAGGAGAGTTTTGAGGCCTATCTTGACTAGTCACTGTGTATTTCATGTGGGACTCTCTGTAAAGTCTTCTAGTCTGATTGAAAACATGGATAGTCGCATAGGTCATGTCCATCTGCATGGTCCCCTGTAACTTAGCCCCCCAAGATCTTGATAAAAGCATTCCATATTTTGGGGGCACATCAGCCACAACAATATCCATAACTAAAGACTTGGCTGGGATCTGGGCTAAGTTAACACAGAGATATTTTATCAACCCTAGACATTTTACTCTGCTTGAGTTAGAGGAGTAAAGGTCTTTATAAGGTCTGGTAATTTCTAGACCCAGGCTTTCCATCACAGCCTTTGGCATTAAATTATGAGAAGCCCCTGGGTCATGCATGGCGTTGTGTAGAATTTTGTCATCAATGTTTAAGCTCACGTAAAAAGGAGGGACAGGACCCTCTTGAAACTTACCTTCAATCTTTGGACCAAAAATAAGCTCTGGTTGGTCATCATTAAGATTGAGAGTGTCCTCGTTCTCTTGTACGTTTAAGGCCTTCAAAATTTGATTCCTATATACATGTTGGGCAGCTAACTCGGTTAAGGGAACAGAGATTTTGATTTTTGAGATTTCCTATTCCAGGCTGAAAGGAGTCTGATTCTTTAAGGTGCTGGTTTCAGCCATATTAGCTGCCATTTTATCAGCAACATCAGTTTTCTGATTTGTTTTATTTGGCACAACAGTTGTAACAGGAGTACTAGCTGAAGTGTCAATACTACTGATGTTTGCACTCTGTTTTTCAATATTTTGAGTGTCTTTCTCTTTACCTTTACCAGAATTATCAGCCACTGTTTTATCCTTTTGTTTGACTGTTTTAGGCTTGGTTGCAGTGTTGTTTTGAGAAGGTTTGTTAGAGGTTTTGGTGTTGGGGGTTTGTTGACTCGATCTACTTCTGAGTTCATATTCTTTTGAAGGTTCTGTCATGGCATTTTCCATGTTTTCACAACAATTTTCATTATCATCCCTTTTGTCATCATAAGGTGTGTAAAGACCCTCTTTTCTGTCATAATGAACCTCGAAGTTATCATCATCTACCCCAAATAAGTTCATATCATCCTCCTCTGTTATTTGATCCGTTTCCTCAACCTCACTCACAAAGTTTTGATGAAAGGGAGGACCGATCTGTTGATCATCTTCCCTGGGTCTGTTTGGAGGTTGGTTTCTTCTAACATTCTGATACTGGTTTTGGTTTATGTTTTGAGGAGCATTTTGATTTAGACTTGCTTGCGCTCTCTCAAGAATGCTCATTTTCTTCATCATTTCTTCCATCATTCTTTCCATCTTTGAGTTTGAAGTGGAAGGTGTGGATTCCTCCCCAAAGGATACTCTCTTCTCTTTCTTCATCCTTGCTCTTTTCTCCATTAAGTTTACTTCCACAGAGAGAGCACCTCTTTACATATCTTCAAGGGTGGAAAAATCTCTTTCTCTTAATGAATAGGTCATATCAGCATCAAACCCTTCAGGAAAATTGTTTAAAGCTGAACCTTGTGGAGGTTTTAATTCTGGGGAAAGCGCATTATACACACTGTTAAATCTGGTACAATAAGCCTGTACACTTTCCCCTGGGTTCCTATGGAGATTGTTATAGTCAGCAAGAACTTGGAGAGGGTTCTTCTTTACCTCCCATTTGTTTAAGAACGTTTGATGGAAACCTTGGAGATCATTAATACTATGGGGGGCTAAGCCTTTAAACCATTTTCTTGCTTCTCCCCCCAGACTTTGAGCAAATAGTCTAAGTTTGACAGAATCATCATCAATTTCATTTTTGTCAAAGTAGTCATTCATCTTATCTACATGTTGTGATGCAGTTGTAGCATTTCTAGCATCATACAATGGGATTTTGGACTGATAGTCCTGTGGAAGATTGACTAACGGTATAGGAAGGACTAAGGGGGCATACCATGCTGCCATGATAGGTGGTGGGGGTGGATTTACAAGAGGTGGAGTGGGCTAAAGTGGGGTGGTTTGAACAGTGGATGTAGGGTGAGCAGATGCGGATGGAATAGTAGTAGATTGCTGAGTTGATCTTGGATGAGGGACACCTAAATTCAACAGAAAGTGTAAATCAGGAGGTGTTGTTTCTCTGTTACCAAGAAGTTCACTTGTTTCAGGAGATGATAGTGAAGACTCAGAATCTAGTTGGTCTAAATCAACAAACGACCTAGTCCTGAATGGATTAAATAAGTCAGCTTGTGATTGTTGTAGAGCTGAAAGTTTTTCAGGAACTGATTTGGCTCTTGGGGGTGATCTGAAAATAGTTGATAATTTAATCTTAGGAGACTTCCAAAGGATACTTTCTGGGTCATCAACTATCTCAGGTGGGTTGGGGTCAGGGTGGGCTCTAGTGTGGATCTTTCTAGAAGCCACTATGCTATGTTCTTAGACCCAAATAAACCAGAAAAGTTCAACCAGATATGACAATATTTGAGAGGTTAACTAATCTGCTTTCACAATTTTAATCCTACAGTCCTCTAACTGGATTTGAATGATGTTATAATGATAAGGGTTCTTCCCAGTGGAGTCTTAAGGTCTGTTCAGGATTGTGGAATTTCCATATGGAAAGTTTAGAGTGTGTTCAAAGAAGTACATCGTCCACCACAGTGCTTGTGAGACATCCCTTTTCAAGGATATCTCGAAACACAACAAACTCTAACTAGAGATTGACTGGGAGGGCATTCACCATATATTTCACCTCCAAAAGAGGATGAGATCTGGAGGCTACCTGGCCCTTTCCAGACTCTGTCTAAGAGTATAAGGTAAAACACATCAAAGGTAAGTGATATGTAGGAGCAAGTGTTTTACCACCAATCTGAAATATTTTGGTATTTTCTGAGTTATTTTTTATTTGTGGTTTCTAAGAATGACCTAAATTTGTTTCAAAACTTAGCTACAGTTGGGAGACAAAGGCGGTCCACTCTTATGGCTAAGCCAGCTGATTTTTCAAGGTTAGATAAAAGCTTATAAGAATCCTAGGGTTCACCTAGTTTGTCACTGATTCAAACAAGTTTCATCATGATTACCATTTCTTGGTAGTGCTTGGAAAGGCTGCTTTTTACTCTCAAAGTTTGTGTGAAAATAAAAGGGAAAAAAGGTGAAAACTCAACTCAAATCCCCAGTGGAGTCGCCAGAAATGTTACTGGTCGCTCCAGCTGGTTAATAAAGCAAATGCTCTATGAACCAAATCTCTGAATATCGTATAATTATCCTTAAAAAATTCTGGGTTTGTAAGTCCCCAGTGGAGTCGCCAAAAATGTTAGGTCTCTGTAATAAGCAAGATTGGCGAAAGTCCGATCACAGAGTTAACATCATTTCAACCAACTTTGGGATTCTAGGATCTAGCCCTCCTGAATCCGGAGAGGGATCTCTCCAATATGTACAAAGATGGATTTTTCTTTGAAAGCTTAAGGTAATGATATTAGGCTAATTATGAAGTCCAAGGGTTTTGTTTTGTTTTTGGATGGTTGGTCATGATTTGCTGTTTGAGGCGGAAAGATCTATATGCAAAGAGTTTCAAAGGTGAGAAGTTGCAAGCAAATAAAACAGTTTAGGATAACAGATGGATATAACGCTGGTTTTTAGTCCATTGGGTTATGGAGTCATATCTGGGATTTAATTGAACAACAACATCAGGGGTGATCCAAGGGGAAAGTCATCTATACCACAATATTATTGAGATTAAAATGATGGGATGGAAACATTAAAGTGTTGGAGGGGTGGAAACTGATAATAATTTCATAGAGGATTTATAGTCAGTCCAAACAGGAAAAGCATCTTAAGTAACTGTTTAAAACCAACCAAGGACGGGGCTAACCATAAAATTCTTGGGTAAGTCTGTATTAAAGCAGCTTAATTGACGAACAATCCAGTAATCCATATAATTACTTTCAGAAAGTATGAAAACACATAAGAGAGACAAAGTGCAACTTAAGATCAGATAAAGTACTTTGAAACCTATTCTGCTTTTGGTCAACACCAAGGGAAACTTTCAGAATCTGCCTTTGGAGAATAGAAACCAGGAATCAGGGCAAACCATAACTTCTCTAGTCTAACTTTAATAGAAAAAAATGGAAATCACATTCAAGAACAATGTTTAAGCAAACAGAAGGACGAGGGAACGCCAACATTCCTAACTGTTTAAACTGTATTGAACCATTCTTAAATAAACAAGTTTAAGGAAAACATTAAGATAAAGATTTCTCAGCCAGAGAAGGTTACTGATCTACATCAGATCCTAACCCTGTTTAAACTGTTCTTTACAGAAGAGCATGGACAATATGGCATACATAGAAAGAAAACAATTAACAAAGAAAGAAGCACTTCACCAGTAATATAGACCAGGATCCCAAAGAACAGCCTTTATATTGATGTCAAACCGGTTAAAATCTTCAAGTCTAATGTTTCAGTTCAACAATCATCTTCACTATTCAGCCTAGCTCATTTATCGCAAGCAGAGCTCCAAGGGCCAGTGAACACTATTTACAAATAGAAGTCTCCAGCTCAATTACAATACAATGCTCAGCAAATACATAGCAAAACCAACCAACCCCTCACTCATCTTCTACTGAAGTATTTATAGAAGAATGAAGAGGTGAGATCTGATAAAAGATCTCAAAATCAATTAATACAGGCATTAATGTCTTCTTGGCCTTTGAGGGGCTCAACGAAGAAACTATATAAGTGTTCCACTGTATTAAATGATTTACACTCATGAATTTAGCTCAGTGGGAGCTTTGTTTGACATTTGAGGCTCTGTGTACTATTAGGGTTACTCTGCGAACATTCTATCATTAAATCTGAGGCAGAAGTAACTTCTTTGGCCGTTTCGAGGCAAAAAATCTGATCTTGTTCAATAAGTTCGGCCTCTGATTGAGTGTTTTGAGACAATAGGTGGCACTGTGGTGGTTGAGGAATCAATTTGCCTCAGATATGGCAGTGGAGGCAATACGTCTGATAAACACTTTTAGGTTTTCTCTTTTAAATTGTGTTTTGAGTCGGGGATTAGGCCTTTGATAATTATCTTAGCCGTAATCCCCACTCATCTGATCATTAACTCTCTGCCCTGGTTCATCTTTGGCCTTTTGTAATCCGATACTCTTTCTCTACGATTTCTTCATACTTTCCAAGCTTTACAGGGGCGCATAGCAACAAAGTCTCATGAAACCTTGTTGACAACATAGTTTGCACCCTGCTGTCGATTTTTCTGATGTATTCGAAAGGCATGGGATCGTCATCCTCGTCCCACGAAAATTTCTCCATACAAATCGAAAAAACCTTAAACCTACAAAATACACGCAATAGTTATAAAATCCTGTGCTTATATGGGAAAATCTGCATCGGAGGGCTTGCGGGAGAACGGGGCGATCGGAACCGTTGATCGCAATGTGATCAATGGTCGGATGTGATTTGGAAAGTCAGAGCGGAGAATAGTTGACTGGGGAATGGAATCAGGCGATCGAATGTGGACCGTCGATCTACAGAGATCAATGGCGGATATTGACTCACGGTTGCACCGGGGCCCGACTAAACAGTATGCAGCTCGATTAAAGGGCGGGTGACTTCAATGAATGACAACCATTGGATGTGGGGGTCTCGATCTGACGGTTACCGTTGATTCCGCTGGGCGGGCTTCGTCCGACAGATAACGCGCAGGGAGCTAACTTTATGCAGTGGTTTTTGAATGGTATAGAGGACGCGTGTCAAGAGGTGTGCGGAATCGCTCGGCCTCGGGCCAAAACAGCCTTTGCCCGAAGAGTGGTGCGGAATAAACCGGGGTTTTGGAAAACAGTGCGGGGAATGGCGGGGTCCACAAGGCAAGTAGCGCTCTGCACCATCTGATCTGCGGAGCAGATCGACGATCGAAATTGTTTCAAAATTATATGGGCGGAAAACCTTTGGAAAATGATTAAAACCCGATTTTTACAATTTACAAAGGTTTTTGGTGCTTCGGGTGGAGAAGAATGGATAAGCGCCCAATGTTTACAACGTTTGGTTCCGGCGCTCGGGCGCATGGAGGAAAAAGAGGAAGGGGGCTCAGCCTGAGGGGCTTAAGTCCAACGCATAGAAAATGTGCGTTTTTATGGTTTTTTAATGGTTTTCAAAGGGAAATGAAGGTTTCCGATAAGGTCAAGAAGGGGTCTTAGACCTTAGGAAATAAATTTTGATGAAGGAAAAGGAAAAATCATGAAGTTGAGGGGTTTCTAAAGGGGAACGGAGAGATAGAAGAGGAGGTTAGTATTTGAGGAAAAAGAAGGGAAAAAGGGTCCTTTGCAGCAACGTCTGACTTGGAAATCAGCAGGATTTCTGAGGTTTTTTTTTTTTTTGGACATAAACAACAGTATGGGATATGGACAGAGGGAAAAGGCAGGAGGCCTTATTGAGACTTCAAGAGCCAACAATTTTAGTGATAAAATTTGTTCCTCGAGGCTCCCAAAGCTTTTAGCCACCTTTTGGTATAACAAAATATTTTAGGTGGCTAACAAAGCCCCTATAAATTATTTTGAGGTGATAGAAGGAAGAAAGTGAAAAATATTAGAAAACTAGTAACTTCCGTAACAACTCCCACACTTGAAGGCAAAAATTTGGTACGGAAGTGTTATAGCTTTTCATGGAGGTAAACATCAACCCTAATTTTAGAATCTAGAATGTTTAAGGCATGTGTTTAACCCATTAATCTCAAGGAAGACCCTGGAATAGTTAGAAAGGTTAAAAATTATGCAGAAGGGTTGATTTTGGTATTTTCTACTACCGAAGTACCTATACTCTGTTTTTTTTTTTCCAACGTTAGGAGTTTTTGATGATTTTGGGGCAATAAATGTAGTGAAGAAGTGGATAAATCACAAGGTAGGAACACTCATATTATTATGTCTCTTGTTCAAGAGGACAAATCAACAATCAACCTCCATGTGGCTGACATCTCATCAATTCAATGAAGCATGCCAAATCATCAATACAACTCACCATATCAACTCATGTTCACGAAATCTTAACTATAGTGCATTAAACAACCAACACCTCAATGGTCAGTTTGGTTCGATAAAGATGACAAGCATAGTTTTTTAGATGTTTGTTGGTGTTATTTAATGGTCATAGATTACTATTTGAATACAAAATCTATCAAAACATGAAATATACCTATTAATTCTCCATGTGATGTAATCCTATTTGAATTAGGTCTCTAGGTCAAGGTATTGAAGTCTAGCCCAGGTGGCAGACCATTGTAAAGAGACCTCACTCTATAAATGGGGGAGTTTTTGAGTTTGAAAGGGTTGATGAATGTTATGAGCAAGCTAATATGTAAATTTTCTATATCAAGCTAATACACAGTTTACAGTAGTTGCCTTTAAAACCTAAGATTCTTCTTGGATTATGTTTTGTCTCTTCAGTTTATACATTCTCATCAGCTTCATGCTATTATGATTACTTGGAATTTATAAAATTATGCTCCAATTTCCTTCATGTACCATGTTCTGCTATAAAAGTTATGTTTTAAGTCATTTGCCTCAACTCCAATGAATGCATTTGCTAGTAATTGAATTTCTTTAGCTGACTCAATGCCCAATGGTAGCCATCATACACTCTTCCACCTACAAAATCACATTTAACACAAAAAAAATTAGGCATGTTCAATAGAGATCTTATCTTGAGTATTCATTTGTTTTATTTGAGAAAGCGCTCTCTGATTGGAAGGCCTAACTTCCATTCTAAAGTGGTTTGAAATAGTTGTGCTAGGTTGATGGTTGACACAATCCAACTACTCCAGCCTAGTGATAACACCTCCCATCATCATTAAAATTTTGCAATGAATATTTCATTAGGATTCATTAATTGAAGATCACATTCAGTGGCCAAATCCCTCTCAATTTGAGACATATTCTATAGTTGTGATCATTTAGTAAGCTAATATAAATGATCTATCCCTTCTTTCATATTTTTGGTATTGATTTCAACAGGGTCATGGTTCTACTTTTAATATGATTATTTTAATCTAATGATGATGAGCGATTAATGTTTCATTGTTGCAGTGTTCAGCTGGTTGGTTATGTTGGTTGGCATTGATGTCAACTTGGTTGTGGCATGAATAGTGGAGGAGATTTGGAGGCTGAGTAGAGATGGATTTAGGACATTTTTTTGGGATGAAGATGTTGCTTTTGCATGAGGTTGGATTGCCGCTAGAGGTGTTGCATATTCTTCTATATGTGTTGGAAGCATTGGAGTTGCTACTACATGTGTTGAGATGTTGTTGTATGTGTGGGAGGTGCCTCTAAAAGTGCTAGAGGAAATTGGATGACTTGATGCTACTGCTGCAGGTGTTGGAGATGCTGCTACATGTGCTGGAGGTGTTTGGATAGGTTTTCATTGCTGCTTGCACTACATGTGGATGCATATCATTAGTTTGGTACATGTGTTTTCTTGATTCTATGATAGGTTATAGGTGTTAGTGAAAGCACTAGATGGTGTTTAATCTATCTAAATCTATTGCATATGATTGTGTTGTAGTTTGATCATTTTATCTAGTTTACTTGCGCATATTGCATACTTTCATGAGTAGAGTATTACCATGGTACAAGTATTCTTGGTATTGAAATTACCATGGTATCGATATGTGTGTGGAGAAATATGGCATGTCATATTACCTTAGTACAATTAGTCTTGATATCAACATAACCATGGTATTTTACCATGGTGTTGGTTTGGATATTACCATGGTACAGGTGTCCTTAGTATTGACATAATCATGGTATTTCCACGTGGTATTGTTTTGGATATTACCATGATACACGTGTCCTTGATATTAGCATAACCATGGTATTGATTTGGAGATTACGATGGTACATGTGTCCTACGGTATAGGCATAACCATGATATTTTTCCGTTGTATTGGCTTGGAGATTCCCATGGTACATTTGTACTGAGTGTTGGTATAACCATTTTATTTGCCTTTGTTATTGATTTTGATATTATTAAGGATAATTTGACATATAATTTTGTGAGAATATCAGGTTGGTTCTTTTGATGTGTGGAGTGAGTGTGAGTTTGGAGTATTGTGTGAAGCTGTGTGATGCAAAATTTATGAAGTAGTTAGCAGGTGTTAGTAGATAAACAATGTTTGTTTCAACGAATATATTATGTAGATAGTGAGGAGTGTGTGGAGAGATTGTGTTACAGTTTGTGGTGTGGATTTGTCCTTTGATTTTTTTCTTTGAATATATGTTGTTGTGGTGTTCATGTTGAGAAGTTCTCGGTTCAAGTTTGAAAATGCACGAAACAAGAACCACATAGAGGATTCGAGTTGGAGGACTTCGGTGAAATTAATATAAGTGAGAATTTTTCTCAATCCAATGGTAGTTGGATAGTTCAGAAGAAAAAGGGTGAGGATTTTTGGTCATGGTGGCATCCATAATATATGAGTATGTAGAGTCGTTTGTTAGTTCAAGAGTAACCGGGTGAGGATAGTTGATCTTGGTGGCCATGAACTGATGGTTGTCCATAGATCCGCATGAGAAAGAGTCTTGATTTGATAATATCTAGCTAAATATATATGTAAATAATTTTCTTGGAATAATATAATATTTCAGCAATGCAACAAGAAAGGGTGGTTTTTTTCCCTGGAGAAGGCTTTCCATCAGAAATATTTGTGTCTATTTTTTTGATTGATTTTATGGTTTCTTGTATATATTTGATTATTTGATCTATTCTTTTTTGTTTCAAATTATGAATGTTTAAAAGAATAATAATTTGGAGAAAAATGTACAAGTTCCTTCACTATTGAATCACCCCCCTCCCCCCGCCCCCAGTAGTGATCTAATTTCCAAAAATTGATATCAGAGTGAGGTTCTCAATTGCAGCTTGAATGTTGGAGAGTGGATCTTGGAGTTTTTGGTAGATTGTTGATTTTTTTTCAAAATGGATCGGAAAGGAATTCCATTGCTCTAGGAAGGTAAGCTTTCAACTTGGAGGATGAAATTGGATTTATATTTTGTATCTCTTGACGAAAATATTTTTCTATCAGTAGAGTATGGGGCTAGAGATGAATTTGATGATATGGCTGAAAAAAATATTTTGCATAGTATTTCAAAATTTTATAGCATGCATGTGATACACTGTGATACTGCAAAAGATATGTTGGATAGGTTCCAAATTTTGTATCTTGGAGGAAAATTGCATATTTCAGGATTGGAAAAAAATGCAAAGGTTCCAACAAATTGCAGTGGTAAATCAAGTATCCTCACAAGATGAAGATGAAGGTCCTAGTAACAACAGTGATGGATCAATCATCAATTTATAGGAAAAAAATTGAGATCAGTAGTAAAAATGAAGAGAAATAAAATATAATGGCACTAGAAGCATAAATTCAAAGAATCATGGCTGAAAATAAAGATCAACGGATGTTGTTGCAAATATTTGATGAAAATAAGTGTGCATACCAAGAAGGAATTTCAGATCTAAAAAATCAGCTAGAAGAAGGAAGAAAAATAAAATTGGAATGAGGAAGAAATACAATGAGTTGGAGGATGAGTGCCAGAAATTAAAGGTGGAAGAAATTTATGCAAGGCAAGAATTAGGGGGTTTCATATCTAGTGCTCAAGTATCAACAATAAAATATGAAAATGTTGGAGCAACTAGTGGTAGCAAGAAAATGGAGAATCATCAGCAAAATCGCTAGCCATGCAAGTTTAGGTTTTAAATCTGTACAGAAATTATCTGCAAATGAATCTTAAAAGAAAAAAATAAACAATAGCGAGAGCATAAAACATAACACAGATATACACAGAGATTTTTTCCTGGATTCCAAATCGGGACTACCAGCTTGATTTTTCATTATATTCCTTTTAGTGTTACAACACACATATATATACATGCCGAAGCATTCATAAACCACAATATATTAACCATGGATTAGAACATAACCTTAATTCCCTTGATCGGATCTAAAAAATACCAGGGTTCGAAAACCATCACGCCCCAAAACCATGTGCAAACCCATGCACAAAACCTATTGGTTCTTTAAGGTTACTATTATAGGCAACCTCTATGCTTGTCATTCAATTTTCAACCCAGAGTAAGTCTTCTTATTTCAAGAGTGTGAGCACAGAATATGTGAGTGACATCGGAATTAACTACTCTATATTACTATGAAGAAGATGAAATAATTCTCGAAGTTCAATCAACTCAAAAGGAAATGGGGTTGTAAAAAGTCGTTAAATATCCTGTCTAAATAAGCTTAGTGAGAATAATCTATGATTGAACAACATACTCGATGAATTGAACAACAGTCCTACTGAATGGAACAACAAACTCAATGAATTGAACAGTAGTTGCTTATTTTAATTTTGCAATGGAGTTCTCTTGCAAACTAATAGGCTAAAATTATTATTTATTAAACACAAAAAGAAATCCTATATTACTGATGGAAAGATCTAATTCTTGGCAATATAAAGCATTGAACAGAGATTGTGCTAAATCTTATAAAAAAAGGTAAAGGAATTGAGAAAATGATGAAAATGTCCAACAATTGTAAAACTCTTACTGCAAACTAGAAACGTGAGCAATAAACTGCCTGAGTGGCATGGGAAACTGGAGTATCACAGACGTAGAACTTTAACAAGTAGAAATATATCTCACAGAATGCATAAGATGACATAACATAAATTATGTAATTAACGTACAGTACAGAGGTGAGCGTGGAAACTCCTAGGGCTGCGCCCAAACCACAAGAAGTCCAACGCGATGAAAAACTCAGGAAATGACTATTCAAAATACCAAAATTCTTTATTAAAGAAAATTCAAGACATGAATACAACTGGATATTTTTGTCCCGATACGCCTATTACAAAAGATAATTCTTATTCTGCCTCCCCTCTCTTGTCCATCTTTGCCTTTTCTAAAGGAGATTTCACTCCGTGAAATGGTCTTTTCCAAATGACAACCCGCTGAGCGTGGCTGTCGTTTGAGTTCTTCGGATGTGGATCTGTCTTTCTGTCTTCCGCTCGTCCCTAGGGGTTACTGTGGATTCATGTTCTCTGTCTGTCAGCTGTCTTTTTGTCATCGTCGATTCAACTGCCACATTTTCCTGCGAATAAAAATGAAATAAGTCAAATCCTTGTTGTTTTAAACATGCTTCTTACCGTTAGTCTATTTGTCCTGATTTTGCATTAACCCTCCTTTCCTTTACTGTTAAGACGAGAGAAATTATAAAAATTTATGATAATTCGAAGTAAAAGTAGGGTGAAAATATACCTTAATTTTTTCCTAACATACTCCCCTGCTTACTTATTTGCAGGTCCTCCTGCAAAAAAATGGTTGAGATGTAATTGTGTCAAGGAATAGGCAGGGTAGAATTCTTCCTTGTATGCTCTGAAACCCTGTTTCAGTCTAATTCTTGCAAAGGCAGCGTTTGTGTGCCCTTCTGGTAGTTCATAGTCATGATCATAACCCTCAGGGGGGTACCAGATGTGAGGGCATCTATACCTGCACCCTAACCATGCAGGACCCATGTTGAAGACCAGGTTACTATATAAGAGGAATCTGGAAGCAGTTGCTTTGAGGTTTCTGTATCCAAATGGCTCCCTATTTTTTACATTGTTTGTGGAGTCCATCCACCTTTGTTTGGCTGCTACCAGGGCTACTTCTTGAATGTCTTCGAAATACTCGCACCCATGCTCTATAATGTCTTTATGGATGGGTCCCAGATTAGTCCTTACACCCTTTCTTCACATGAAATTCTTGTGTTGGATGAACAACTCCATGGGTTTAGTAGGCTCACCTCTAACCCACAGGTCTAGGCCATGTTCTCTATTTTGGAAAATGTTATAGGCTTTGGCCCACCTAATCTGGTTCTTAGCGAAAGAGAGGAAGGCCTGGAATTGAACATCTCTTATAAAGGGACTAGGATAGCTATTCCTGTCCTCTTCTAGAAAGAAGTTGTGCATGTAAAGTTCACATAAAAGGCATGGGACCTATTCATCTTGATCATTGCAGCAATGAAAAAATTCCTCTATGGTTTCGAAAATTGTGGGCTTCCCTACCCTAACGACCTTGATTTTTTGCAGTAAATATCACTCCACTAGGAGTAGGGCATAGTTGGTGGTTGGTGCCCTGCATGTTAGTGCATCATAATACAGATAAAAAATCGTAGTGATTTTTTTCTTGGCTTGATCCACCTGGTCTTGTGCCCTTTTTACCTTTGCCTTCTCCTCTCTAAGCTGGGAAAATGTTTCATCTTCTGTGGTAGAAAGGTTCGTGAATTTCTTTAGCAGTGCTTGATACTCTTGCGAAGGTACTACTCTCTTTTTTCACTGTGTCAACTCATGTTGTGTTCGAATTAATTCATTATGCCATTTTTTATTGACAGTTCTTTCAACTAGAGGAGCATAGGCAGGGGTTTCCTCCGTTTGGGTTTCCTTTTCTTCGGTGAATTATTGCCTAGTTTGAACAGAGGCTTTGATAGTGTCCACCATGTCTGTTTGTACCTCGATCTCAACGGTGCTTTCTAAGTCAGTCTGCATCTCAGCCTCAGCAGTATCTGCTAGGTCATTCTACATCTCAGCCTCAAAAGTATATGCTAGGTTAGTCTGCATCTCATATTCAGCAGTATCTAACAAATTGGTGACCAATTCTATTTGGGTTTCTACGGTGGTCAATTTTTTCTTAGGTTTCCGGGCCTTATTTATCTCTTTCAACTGCTTCCTCAAATTTTTTACCAATTTCCTTAACCTTCTGCAGGTTCTGCTTAATTTCTTGAACTTCTTTTCAGCTAAATTTTCTTCTGGTCTGGTTTTAGCAGGGGGTGGAGGAGCAGCAACCTCTTTCTCAGGGATGGTGGTGTCAATTTTAGGTTTTCTTGTGGTGGTGTCTTCTACCTGTACTTCGGAGTTTACTTCTGCATGAGGATCCTGGCTGGGTGAGACAATATTTCCCTTAGGAGTCAGAGGAACTTTTTCCGTGATTTTGTTTTGTTCCAAGGGGATGGTGTCTCCTGACTAATTTTCAGATTCATCCTCCTCTTCTGCATTCTCCCCCTCATTTGATCCATCACTCTTGAGAGGGGACAAGGCCCTAAAATCCTGTGGTTCCTCTTGATAGGGTAATATCTTGGTGTGGCCAGAGTTGCTGGCAGTGGCAGACTGGTCTAATGGCTCTTCTTATTCTCCATCTTTCTCAGATAAGAATTTAGTTTCATGGGATGCCCTCATTTGATCCAAGACTTGAGCCATATCCTCCTCATAATATTGTAAGGGTATATTTTGAGGGCTTGAGGGTAGTGAGCAGGATGGACCTGCATCCTCTATGAAGTCTGAGGTTCCTTGAATTCTTTCAGACCGCTTTTTCCTGCTTGGTTCTGAAGTTGAGGCACGGGTCCCTTTCCTTCTAGGTATGTTCATTCTAGGGAGCTCAATTTTGGTCCCGCCAGGGTTTTCCTTAGGTACCTGTGCGGCAGGGTTAACAAAGTTGTCCTAGTCTATCTGCTGCTTTCCTAACTCATGTATGGTGATTAGTTTGATTATCCCATGGTGACTGAAAACTTCTTGAGGGTTTTTAGATTTTCTTATTCAAACAACAGTGTCATGTAATATCGAATTTAAGAAAGTAGGCAGGTTAACTAAAATCTTTTGTTTAAGCACAGCTAATAGTTTGAGTTGATGGGGTTTTACCACGTCTTGGTGTCCATCGCATGTAATGAATCTCTAGTTGAATGCCATCAGTTCTTGCCACGGTTAATGTAGAGAGGTAGGGTTAATCCATTTTCCTTTTCTCTCTAATGGCTCTTCCAGATCTTGGTATGCTGCGACTGCCTCTCGTAAGAGAAGGTGTCTCTCTGTCCATCTCTCTCCTTCCACTGGTATCCAGGAGACTTTAGCAATAATATCTTCTGTGATCGTTATAATTCTTCCCCTAAGCCTGGTCTATCCCTCCTGTAGATTTTGCAGGAACTCAATTTCTATCTCTGTACCAAATCCTTGTAATCTGTGTAAATATGGAAGCCAGCCAGCTTGTTGGAGGATAGTGCTAGCTGCATCTGAAATTGGGAAGTTTGAAGGTTCATTCCAGAGAGAGTTTCCTCCCATGGCTACTGTGTTTTCTTGAGCTAATTTCTCCTTCTTATTGTGTTATCTTTCGGCTTTGTTGTTTAGAATGAACACTGTATGTAAGAGAAAGGGAATTGCAGCCTTCTACAGGTAACTTCATACCTTAATTGTGATGCTCCTTTGATCTTATCAGTGTATCCAATGGAATTTGTGCTTGAAATTCACATGCTTTCTTATTTATGAATAATTACACCCCCTCTCTCGAAGTAAGGGCGCCCACATGCTCAAGTAAAAGAGGGATTTGATCAATCATGAATGTATATGAGGGGAATGTCAGGTTTCAGTATTCATAGCCTATACATGAGAGTGGAGGCTGTGGCTTTGGAGCTCAAGGAAAGAGGAGTAATTGGGTAATTATGAGCGCATGCAGTGCAAAGGTGAAATTTGGAATTTTTCATAAGTGTATCTCATGCGGAAGTGATCGGAGAGGGGGAGAAATAAGTGTAGCTATTATTATGATAGGATGTCCTTCTTTAATGATAAAGTGTGAAAGAAGCAAGACTGAGATAGGTAATGATTGGTGCTATCATCCCGAAGTTAAAACATGTAATCATATCTCACTTATAGTTACTTATGTGGTAGACTAGAATTATCACTAATTTGAGTAGTTTTCTTATGTTAAGAATGGAAGAAAAATGGGAGATAAGGTATATTTAAGAGTAATTGGCTATCGTTGAAACATAATCTCATACCATAAGAAGAGCCACTGCTGCCATCAGACGTTCATAGCCTCGACAGGGTTGCTATTTTAACCCAAAAAATGAGCCAGGATCCTTATGTAAAAGTAGTTATTCTTTCAATTTTGTGGAGAGATCACCGTGCTGGTATGATAGCCAGATAGCCACATTTCCACTCACCAAAGTTGTAGCAGAGTGATCAGGCTGGCTCATGATGAGACCTCTTGTCCTTCAAGCAGCTGAGAAGGTCATTACCCTAGTGTGGTTGCCATTGTAGGCATGTCACTTGCTAAACTCTTATGAACATGGTAGGATGGCTCATGATGAGAACCCCTATCCTCTCTTGAAAATTTTCATATGAGCATAGTACTTCTTTTTGAAACATAAGCATTCTGATTTATGAGGAGGTCACTATGCTGGTATGATGGCTAGATAGTCACAGTGCCATTCACTAGGATTGTAACAGAGTGATCAAGCCAGCTTGTGATGAGACCTCTTGTCCTTCAAGTAGATGAGAAGGTCACTACCCTAGTGTGATGGCCATTGTGGGCATGTCACTTGTTAAACCCTTATGATCATGGTAGGTTGGCTCGTGATGAGACTCCCTATCCTCTCTTAAAAAATTGCATGTAAAAATAATAGTTATTCTTTATACATGAAGGGAGTCTCATTAACTCCTTAAGAGTTAGGGATGGTGAGAGAAGTAAAAAGAATTCCAATACAATTAATACCCCTTATTCCTATTTCTTCATATTGGAGGGAAATACTACTCGAAAGTGCAAAAAGATATACCATCATAAGATCCTGTATTGTATGATAACATATTTGAGCTGGGAATGACTGAGCCCTTCATTTCATATATGTACAATGTCGGCTTCCGGTTTAGAGATTATAGTGTCAAAGGATCATCATATTGGTAATTTTACTACTTCCCTCTACTCTTCAACTACCACTTCCTACTTAGAGATGCCTTTTATATCTAGGGCGTGGATCGAGGGGAGGGTATCGACAAAGGAAAGAATACAAAAATGAAAAAACATCGTTGTTCAATTCGATTGAACAATAGTTGTTCAATGGGATTGAATAACAGCTGTTAGTCATCAATATTTTTCACCTGTTAATGATAACTAGTTTTTAAGGCCAAGTTTTCTAGAAGCTGATCTCCAATTTGTCAAATCTATCATCTAGAAAACACCCCTAAACAATTTTTGTCCTCCTACCTTTTCCCAGTCAGCCTATGATGAGAAAAAACCTAGTTGTCAAGTCCTATCTAGTCTCAGTCACATAATCCTGTCCATGAACTGTCATAGCTAAAGGTTATCTGCTGTCATTTAACCTCATCCCCAGGTCATTCATTAACCAACCGTTGATAAAAATTCAGCCACCCTACCTCTGGTCACATGTCATTTTGAGATCTAATCCTACCCAAAGAAAATACTCAAAATCTGTCAAAGATCTCCCCTAAGTTAGGTAGTGACACTTTAGGGAATCCATTCCTTGGAAAAAACATCCTGAGCCAAAATATTTTGTTCAATACCAGCCAACCCTGAATTGGTGCTTAATCTGCAAAAAACAAAGCTTGATACACCCATAGGTCCCGCCACTAAAAGGTCTTGATGTCTCAGCAGTACATGTTTCAAAATCCAAGCTGATATAATGTTGATCTATAGTGTTTCAGTGTCTCTTTCAGAAGCAGAGATGTACAAATATTGCAGAAGATATTATCAAACTAAACATGAGAATACAACTGCTTCTCATGTTGTCTTGAGGCTAGCATAAGAATACTAGTCAGAGAGAAAATTCAATAAACCTCTTCAAACACAGTCAAGAAAGGTTAGTAAGTAATGACTAGCAAGAAATTACTCTACAGATACAATTCATGTTGCTCCTGGTTTCAAAAGATTCACAAGGGTATTCTAACAACATGATACATATCTCAGAACATGCCTCTCATAGCATATTGTCAAATTTTCACTTGATTACTTATTGTGATATACCAAGCAGAGATATACATTACAAGGAAAGATGACACTATTTGAGAAAGGGATGAAATGTCATGACTGTGTTAACCTCTTCCAAACATGAGCAGATGGTTGGGTCACTTGTTGTAAACCTCCTCCAGTATAAAGAGTAGATGGTTTAGAAATATAAGGTCCTCCTTCATTTAAAAAAAGCAGAGGGTCAGGAACAGAGGTATAGCCTCATTCAAAGAGCACAAGACTAACAGTGTTTCAAATGGCCTAAATACTTGTTTACACCACTTCCTCCAAAGGATGAAAAAATTGATATAGCAGTAGTGTTTCAAGTAGTTTTTAAGGGAGTTCACTATTTAAAAGACAAGGTTGAAAATCAATGAGAAGCAACTGAAGGTTCATGGTTTGAAGCCATTTATGAAATCATCAAAACAGTGATACAAGGGTGTCAAAAGAAGTATTTTCTCTTTAATCTATAAAGGCCTCCTTCGAAAAGTAACCAGAGGCTAGAATGTCCAAAACTTGGAACAAGCTCATCAAAATGACGGGGGAAGGTGTTGAAGGCTAGAAAATCTACTGCTTCAAACATTGAGGGGAAAACCACCACGGTCGGGACCTTAAGACAGCTCCTTTTCCGTTTGGGATGGTGGCTCAGGGGATTTAAAGGACAGTTCCTAAAGACTAAATGGATTGAATTGAATGGGTGAAAATGGAACTAAATTGACAGAATAATAAAACTATCTAATCTAAACTAAATGCTGATAAAGAAATTCTAATTTTAACCCGGGTAATAATATGTGAATACAACTTAGGATTGTTTCAATCTAATAATAACCATGAAAATGTATTATTAGTTAAATTGAAATGTGCAGAAACAAATAAAGATAACTCTGTTTAATAAATTAAACAGAGTTATATTAGCATATTGCATTCATCATCATATACCATTCATATATGTATCTAAATGATAATATTCCAATTATACTCAGAAATGATAATATAAAGAGGAAATATTATGATAATCAAATATATAAATGATAGCAAATTCTTCAAACGAATACCATATAACAGAGACAATTAACAATGAACAGATAAAAATACCTCATTCATATTGCAGACTGTCAATCGAAGTATGATACTCTGATCTAGTAACTCCGATGTAAAATTAACTCCAAAGGCACAAAAATGCAACACTTCAAAGATAATTTGAGCACAAAAATCACCAGATGTGATCTTTCATAGAAATATAATAAGGAATGAAGTACAGAAATGTTAGCTCGAAATCCTCAAAATATTACAACTTCCGATCCTTCTCTAAATGCATGAGAGGGATTTAAATAATAAAATTACATAACAAAATCCTAAAACTATTGCTACAATCTATCAAATTAAAACTGAAATGCTATTTTGAATAAAACTGATTCATTGTTTTTCTCCTTCGCTTGATGAAGCCAAGTTGCAAATATTCAACATATCTCGGAGTCTTGGTGGATGACTCGTCTCAGTATGCAACTGTCCAGCATAGGTGGCATCAGAAAATTCTGGAATTAGACAATCGACAGCGTTTGATAGAAGTTTGATAGCTGTCTGTTGATTGTTTGGCTTGATCACATGAGTCCACATACTATCCCAGGATATAGTTTGAAGTTTGCCGATTTGTTGAATTTTCCTTTCCATTTCTTCTCTCCACCTGTCTTCAGTTTCTTTTATCTTTCGCAAACTGCTAGGAACACAGTCTGAAATGAGATTAATTGAATATAAGCTGTCATTTATGAATTGCGTGAGATTATTCATTATATTTCTGGCCCTTGATATTGCTCTATCAGATTTCATTAATTGATGTTCCCATTCTGTAAACAAGATTTCTTTGTGTTTTTCCTCTATTCTAGGAAGATTTGCTTCTTTTCCCTTTTCTGTATCCTGCCAGTTGAGAAACTCAGAAATCTTTTCATCGGCATCATCTATTTCTTGTCTAAGAGTTATGATAGTTTGGATCAAAGATGAAGTAATCTCACAAAAAGGTTCTGCTTGTGACAGTTTTGAGCAAAATTCAATTAACTGTTGAGTCAATAATTTATTAGCCTCAAGGGCTTCCGATTTGAATTCATTTAACTTTGGATAATCTTTAAACTTATCCAAAGTTGCTTGAAATTCCTTTTCTTGAATCATTCTTGCCTTTTCCTCATTTTATAACAGACTCTGTAACTTAGAAATTTCTTCATTTAGCTGCTTTTGTTTGCCTAAAAGCTTTTCATCAACCTTCTTCTTTTCTTCAGCAAGCTGTTTCTCCAATTCTTTAGACCTGAATGTCTGATCCTGTAGTTGTTGTTGCAATTGGCTGATCAGTTGCTGATTCTCCTTAGCTTTTTCTTCCAGTGAAGCTATGTGAAGATCTTTCTGAGTTATTAGTTGAGAAACTTCTACAACTTTATCCACTGTTGCAGCACTATAAGCTCCTGTATACTGGGACAATTTCGTAAGGTCTTAAAATGGATTCATTTCATTGTTCTTATAAACAATATTCATAAACTCCTCTGATGGAGTAGAAAATATACCCTGTTCTGTTTTTCTTTTCTTTCTTTGTCGTTTGACAACAGCCTTATGTTTAGGGCTGTAAAATACATCCAAAGGAGGGATCTCCTTACCTTTTAATACAATATGCCCTGTAGGATGTTCAGGAATGATTTCAACATCCTGCTCTATTTGTTCTTCACCTTTATCCTGCAATCCAAGCTGTTGAGCAAACTGATCATATTGATTTAATAGCTGAGAAGAAATATCAAGATTAGTGGAAACCGTAATCTCCTTCGTTATTTCTTTTTCTTTCTCTTTATCTATGCTCTGCTTGGTGCTTTTGTCATCTGATCCATCCTTTTGATTATGCACCTCATCATTGATATTTGTGCATTTGTCTATCATTTGAGCAGTATTCCCTTTTGGGGCATCAGTTTTTTCAATAGTGACCACTTTTTGAGAATGTACAATCGGTTGGTTGACAGCCGATTGTGTAATGATTTTGCTGGTAGATGTTTCTACTAGCGTTTGGCCGGATGTACCTTCTGTCTCTGATTTTTGTATTTGAGTCCTCAGCTGATCCAGAGGTACTCTCAACAATCTCTGGCTTCTAAATAAGAAAAATTTATTTATTTCCTCCTGTTGAAATGTAGACTTGATCAAGTCAAAAATCTGAGGAAAATTATCTAATGAAATAAACAAATCATCGAACATATCTGGTTCATGCTCAAAACGAGCAATTGAAACTGAAGCAGTGACATCAAATGCTATCTTTTTTGGATCATACTGTCTTCCAGGAATGGTTGCAAATTTACAAACTCTTATCTTGAAAACTTCCTTTTCTGCATGCTTGAAATCATTTAGAGTGAAATGACCACAATTGAGTGGGAATTGAGGCCACATTTTCTTCTTACTGTTGTTCAAAGACCTGGATATACCTTCAATTGTCAATTGATAAGAAACTTCTTGACCGAGAAGTTTGTCTGGAACAAAAAGCGGAAGAACATGCGGCTCCACTATACTACCAAAAACCCTGATGTAAGTAAATTTTTCCTCCCCAAACCAATCTCCGATTGCAGACAGGTCGGCTTTAGCTTTATCAGAAAACCTAGGAGGAAAGTGATTAAAAATGGTTTGGAAAACAGGGATGAGGAAACCATGACAGATTCTATATACATTAGCTTGGAAATGAATCTTCCAAAGCAATTTATGATAAATATGGATTGGAAGAGGGTCTTTGGGAGTCCATTTCCATCCAAATAAGGGAAATTCGGAATTGAAACAAATAGCATCAAGAGTATAGGCACAAAAGAAAAAGGGAGTAGAATTTCCAGCAGTTTTTTCTTGTCTGTATTCAAGGATCCTATTGGCCATTCTATCAGAAAGAATAACAGCCCAATCCATAATGTCGGAATTCACAGCAGCTAGGATTAATGGGACCATTTGTATAGAAAACCTAGCTGAATTATCATTGCCAAATAACCTACACATGATGGCAGCTGCATAGGAATATGGAGGCAGAAGAGAATCTACAGAATACATACCGGATGCTTCATTCTCGGTGCTTCTACGGGTTTTTCCTCCAATTTACGATAAATTCGGATTGGACTTTGTTATCATCAGCAAATTCTTTGATAAATTCCTTCTTATACACCTTCTGTGGGTCTGGAAGGTGGTACAGTGCTTTCAAGTCTTCTGCTTTAAACGAGCCGAAAGGCACTCCAGATGCTGAAACAAACATTCTATCTTGTATCTTTACACTGTCAATAACCCATCGAACTACATCATAGTAAGGCATGATGCTCGCTCTGGCTGCAATTCGATGCAGAAATGAATTTGCCAGTGTTCTTTCATTGATGTCAGAGTCAGAATCCGAGCTATCCTCGTCTGGAACTGATGCCTTCTCCACTGTGACCTTGGGGTCTTCTTTTTCCAATAGGTTGTAGACTGTGTCCCATGCCATTTTCCCAAGACCTTGGCATGATGTATCTGTGACTAGCCTTAGCTTTATGGGCTTTTCTTTTGAGACCGTAGGAGTCTCGGCAAACTTCACTGGTAGAGCAGTCTTGTTTCTTCTTCCTCTCTTTGATATTTCTGCGTCTGCTACCGCTTCCCTTTGTCTGTGAATGAAAGAACTTGGTGTTCTTTGGCTCTGCAAGACAATAAACTCTCAGTCGTGATCAACAAGCCACTCAAACGGAATGATTTATGAACTTATGGTTTTCATTTATTTGTTTCGTATATTACGTAAATGCTCCTTTTGGGTCACACTCAAGTATTTAAAACCAAATCATAAACCATATTCATTTGATTCGTTATTGAATGCCTTCGTACCAATAAAGATTTGGCGCTTGTGATATATTAATATATTCACTCATTCAAAAAATCTTCGTATGCAAATAGATGAATCGCATCGGAAGTTTTAGAATGGCAAATGAAGATCACAATACGTTTATCCCGATTGATCGATTGCGATTGCAGATCTTTCCGATCTCTAATGGTGGGGTCTACCATATATTTTAAACAAATGTTCGATTTTTCTTTTAAAAGCGTTTATTATCAAATGCGCATCGGATCGGGGAATTTCACCTAAGCGTAAAGAGTTTCTTGAAGACTGTCCCGATTAATCGATTGCGATTGATCGCATCGCATCGGAAGTTATAATTAACTGTTTTAAACTCTTAGCGATTGAAATTTTCCGATTGGACTAATCGCATCGGAAGATTTGAAATGGGCATATGAAATTTCTTTTAAAGGTTATCTCCGATTCTCCGATTGCGATTGAACTTTTAACTTTTATTTGTTTTTATGGTAAGGCCTTGTATATTAGATCGGACCATAAATTTTTTGAATGTTGAATCTGTTTAGTAACAATATGAAATTTTCCAAAACAATGAATTTTATTTCTAAGTGTTTTATTTCTAAAAAAGAAAGGGACCCTATTTCTAAATTTTATTTCTAAAATTTAGAAAAAGGGAGGGTTGTTGTATAGTACAACAATTGGCGATTCACTTGAAAGAACCAGTTATCTCTGAAAAATAGAATGAATACTATATTTTAAGTAAGTAAAGATTTTTAAAGGTAAATAAAAATTATCCTAGGATAATCAAAAATAAAATCTAACTTTATGAAAAAGAATAAAAATTATTAACAATCTCTTTCTAGTTTCTTGAGAATAAAAACATTTTGAGTTGTCTTAAGCTTTGATTGGTATTAATAATGAAGTAAGTGGATTTCTTCAAGCTTGGTTTTGATAATATACTCTATTGTCATAGGCATTGCCTCTGCTGCCCGCAAACGTTCATAGTCTCGACAGGGTTACCTTTTAACCATTAACTGTTCATTGTCCCATTCAACTAAGATTATGACTTTTTTAAAAGATAAATTCATAAGATATGTTATCTCATGTTTTTGTCTTTTATTTATTTTTTTTATTTCTTTTTTAAGAGCCATTGTTCTGGTTTGGTAGCCAGTTGTTAACAATGCCATTCAATAGTTATAATTAAAACTGAACAAGCTGGCTCGTGATGAGACCCCTTGTCTTATATTAATAAGCCAGTACCCTGTTTTGATAGGCAGTATTGGTAATGTCAGCTTTATTATTTCTTATGAATATGGTAAGTCGGCTCGTGATGAGACCTCTTATCTCTTAAAAAATGTTTTTCAATAATTTCTTAGAATTATATTCTAAAAAAAATCACAACCTAAATGAATGGGGTGAATTAGTCTTATCCTTAAGAATCAATGGATGACAATTTTCTGAGTTTTTGAGTACCAAGACTTGAATAATCTTTACTTTTATAGATAACTTCTCTCTGCTTAATAAACTTGTAATGATTTACATTTTCCTCAAGTTTTTCCAAAAAGATTATGCAAATAATTGGTATAATCTTTCAAAGTTTAACATCTTATTTAAAACTATCAAGGGAATATAATCATTTCTTTTTAAAAATTCTTATTTACATTAAAATAAATATTTATAATATTTTCCTTAAGAATTTTCTATCAAGTAAACAGTCAATTAGAGACTTATTAACAACCTTTATTTATAAAAAACAAATAAAAGACTTTGCAAAAAGGAATATGTACAGTTTAAGAAGGGGTTACCTCCTTATGAAAAGAATTTCTTTAAGATAAGCCCATTTACAGGAAGAGATTCTCTCTTACCTGTTAGATCTTGGAGCATGAATGTATTTGAGCCTATCTTTTCAACGATCTGAAATGGTCCAAGCCACATCTTTTGAAATTTGGTATGTTTACCTTTTTCTTCATGTGCCTTATCCCATTTTAGAACAAGATCACCAATTGACAAAAATTTTGGGCCGGTAGAACTTGCATCAAAAGAAGATTTCACAAGTTGTTGATGTTTTTCATGAACAATTCTAGATTTATCTCTCTCTTCTTCTAGTTTAAGGATTTGATCATACCTCAATTGAACGGATGAAGAAGGATTTTCTTCAATAAATTGTACCAGGGCTAATGATGGAAGAGTTAAATTTGATGGTATCACAGCTTCTTTTCCATAAACTAAATTAAAAGGTGAAGTTCCGATTGAAGCTTTCTCTGTAATACGATCAGCTCATAGTGCAAAGATTAAAGATTTATGCCAATTCTTTTGATTTTGATCGATAGTCCTTTTAATAATCTTGATGAGATTTTTATTAGTGGATTCAGCTAATCCATTACCTTGTGGGTAATAATTTGCTGAATATTTGAGTTTAAAACCTCTTTTAACTGCAAATTCAATTAAACTGTTTCCTGAGAAATAAGATGCATTATCAAAGACAAGAGCTTGAGGCACACCAAACCTGGTTATGATAAATTGATCTATGAAATCAATAATTGCATCAGAATTGGCTACCTTCAAAGGGATTGCCTCTACCCATTTTGTAAAATAATCGGTTGCAGTAAGAATGTACTTGTGTTGCTTGGAAGAATGAGGTACTATCTCACCAATAATGTCAAGTCCCCATTGTTCAAATGGTTGCTCAATATTTACTGGTTGCAAAGGAAAAGCTGGTTTCCTTTGTCTTCCACTTGCAGTTTGGCAGATTTTGCACTTTCTTACATATTCATGTGTATCTTTAAAAAGGGTAGGCCAATAATAGCCAGCACGAATTATTTTGTGAGCTGTGGTGTCACCTCCAAAATGACCTCCTGCTGGTCCATCATGCAACTCCTGCAAAACCTTTTCAGCCTCAGTCTTTTCTAGACATCTCAACAAAATTGAATCATAATTTTTCCTAAACAACACATTATCAATGATCTCATATTTAACAGCTTTTAATCTTAAAGCACGTTTTTTCTTATAACTGAGATCAGAAGGAGCATACCCATTTTTTAAGTAATAGATGAGATCAGAATACTGAGACTCAGAATACGTAACACTTATCTGATTTACTTGAATATCTTGATTTGAATGATCATTCTCTGGTATGTTATGAGCTCCTGCTAATAATCTGCAAAAACCTTGTCCTCTAACAATCTTAGTTGGTTTAATATCAACATCATATTCTTGTAGGGCTGTCACCCAGTTAGCTCGTTTTTCTCCTACTTCTCTCTGAATTAATAATTGCCTCACTGCAGAGAATGGGACAATAATTTTTGTATGAGTTTTTAAGAGAAAAGGTCTAAAATGCTTGATTGATTTGAACACGGCAAAGGCTTGTTTTTCAACATCGGAATAATTCAGTTCAGCTCCTTGCAGATTTGAACTGAAGAATGAAATTGGTGCTTCAATTTTCTGATCATTAATTTGTGTTAAAACAGCTGCATAAGATGTCTCTGTGGCTAAAGTATACAAAATAAAATCTTTAGAAAAATCTGGAGTACTTAATGCTGGTGCATTAATGATTGCCTGTTTGATTAACTCAAAGGCTTCTTTTTCTTTATGCCCCCATTTGAATACTGAATTCTTCTTGATCATATTTTGCATGGGTAAAACAATTAAAGAAAAATCAGGAATGAATCTTTTTACAAAATTGATCTGTCCAAGAAATGATTGCATGGATTTTTTGTTATGAGGTAAAGAAATATCAGAGATCTCTTTAACTCTGTTTGGATCAATGTATATACCATCTTTTGATACAATAAATCCTAAAAGTTTTCCTTCACCTAAAGCAAAGAAAGATTTTTTCGGATTTAATGAAATACCAAACCTTCTACATCTTTCGAATATTTGTTTAAGATCATGTAGATGATTGGTTCTGTTTTTAGAGAATATTGTTATATCATCGAGATAAACAACAACTGATTTATTGATCAGACCTTTAAATGCTATGTCCATGGCTCTTTGGAAAGTTGCTCCTGCATTTATTAATCCAAAAGGCATTTTTTGATAAGCATAAGTTCCCCATTTCGTTCTGAAAGTTGTTTTCAATCTGTCATCTGGATGAACTAAGACTTGATTATAGCCTGAGAATCCATCAAGAAAGGACATAATTTCAGAACCAGCTACTTTTGGAGTATCTGCTCCATGGTTGGCAATGGGAAATTGTCTTTCAAAGATGCCTTGTTTAAATTTCTGAAATCAATACAGATTCTTATATCACCATTTTTCTTCCTTACAGGTACCATATTGGAAACCCAATTGGAATGCCTGACAGGAAAAATAATTTTGGCTTTCAAAAGTTTATTAAGTTCTGATTTGATTTGATCTTCAAGATTTGGATGAACTTTCCTTAGCTTTTGTTGAACAGGTTTAATATCAGGAAGCATTGGAATTGTGTGTTGAATAATTGAAGTATCATATGTTTTTAAATCATCATAATTCCAAGCGAAGACATTTTTGTACTTGCTCAATAGTTTAATGAAGGCATCCCTTTCCTTTGATGTTAAATTAAGTCCTAAATTAACATTTTGAGGTTTTGAATCAGAACCAAGATTCACTAATTCAAATTTCAAAGTAGAACTTTGAAGCTTGGTATTAGTGACTTTCTTGAATCTGTCTTTAATATCATACAAGTCCTCCAATCTAACAATAGATTTCGGAATGGGATTTTCATTACTTTTTGAAGAAATTTGTAAATCATGCTCTTCTTCATCAATAATTTGATCATCATATGATTTCTCAGAAGTCATGAAGTTCAAGATATCTTGATCATGGTAAAAAACTCTCCAATTTGTAACATTTTCTGGGACAGATGGTCTAAAAAGTAATTCTATTGAAAATCTATCTGGGCTAAAATCTTCAGAAGGTATGAGTCTGGAAGCAACATTGGCTAGCAAGTCTGCTGCTGAATTTTGAGACCTAGGGATGGAAGAAATATTGAATGCAGAAAAGTGCGTGGTGAGTTCTTGAACCAGCGATTGATAATGTTTGAGGTGATTTGAAAGACAGTGAATTGTATTTCTCACCTGTTTGACAATAATTTCAGAATCACCGAATACATTCAAATATTGCACTTTAAGGCCAATTGCTTTATACAAACCTTGGACTAGAGCTTCATACTCAGCTGTATTGTTCGTGCATTCAAATTCTAACCTACAGGACAGCATTGTCTTTTCACCTTGCGGGCTAACCAAGATACACCCTGCTCCTGAACCTTCGTTAGATTTAGAGCCGTCAAAATATAAAGATTAAAATAAAGAAGTATTAACAAGATTATTTACAGTTTCCCCAGTATCACTAAAACATCTTGATCTATCAGTTTGTGAATAGTTTTCAATCTGTGATGTTAAACTGTTTACTGAGAAAGGGGATGGTTGGGCAGTGAGATTTCCAAAAAATGAATCTGATGAATAATAAGATGTTGTTATTAAATGCAATTGGTTGATTTTCCTGTTCAAAATCTGTGACAGTATGGGTCATGTGTTTCTCTCGATTGATTTTTATTTGATTTGGCTTTCCTCCATAAGGTAACCACATGTGAGACCAATCGGTAGAAATATATCCGTGGAGCTTTTCGGACCAATCTCTACTTAAAATCAACCCATAAAATTCAGGTATATCAGCTATTAAGATATCAATTCGTTGAACTACCCGTGGATCAGCTGCTAACCTGATAGTTACGGAGTTAATCTCTCCTAAAACCGGGACCTTGCTTCTGTCTAACTGTACAATGTGTATGGAAGACTTTTGGGGTTCTATGTTCAGTTTAGAACAAACTGAAGCTGGCATTATATTGGATGATGCCACTGAGTCAATCAAACAATTGTGTAGGTTTCTGTTGTAGATTTCAAAAGTCAAAAGGAAGGGTGGAGTGTGAGAATTTGATCTATCCCCAATCAGGACTGAATCAGTAGCTTCTATCATACCAGAAGGTGGTTGACCAGAATCATTTGCAGCTTTAGCACTGGGAAGAGGTGAACAGGGAACAGCATTCAATTCTTTGAGAAGCAATTTTTGTTGATGTTTTAATTTGCTAAGTTCAAACATAGTTATGTTTGCCTTAGTTTTCTTCATATCATCAACAATATTGTAATCCATTGAATCGGATACTACTAATGTTTTGGATGTTGGAAGAGTATTTGAAGTTGAAGGTGGGTTTTGGGGAACTGCTGCGGGTGATTTCTTTGTAGGTACTTTTTCTTTTGTTGTAGCAGCACCTGCACTCCGCTTCTTTGAAGTTGTCTGAACAGGTTCAGGAGTACCTTTACTCCTAGTAGAGACAGGTAAAGCTTCTTCATCATTATCTGTATCGGAGTTGGGCAGTATGAAATCCCACATACCATGACATTCAACAATTTCTTCTTCATTATCAGTTGATGAGATTGTTTCCTCTTCTTCTTCTTCTTGATCTGATTCTGCATAAGATACGATATTTGGCGGTTTTGATTCGGTTTTCTTATAATTCTTGAAGGGCCTCTTGGTTGAAGTTTCAGCTACTTGTTTCTTAATTTCAATCATTTCATTTGACATAGTCTTGAGAACTTTTTGGAGGCCTTCCATATCATATGGATCTTTTGAGATTTTCTTCTTTGAGTCTTCTTTGAATGAAACTTTTTTGGTTTTTCTTTCCTCAAGAGCTGCTTTCTTTTCTAGAGCATTAATACGTTTTCCCACAGCAAGTGCTTCTTTCATGTTTTCAGCAAGTGTTGGTTTTGCGGCCCTGTCTACAAAAATAGCTATATTGGCAGGTAGGGCAGTAATATACCACTCACTTCTGATTTGGTCACTTGGTTTGGAAGTCGTTGGGATTTTATTCAAAAGTTTATTGAAACGAGCATTAAATTCTTTAATGGGTTCCCTATGCTCTATCCTAAGATTGGAGAGATCATTTATGAGTGTAGCTAAAGATCTATCGTCTCCATACTTAGTGAGAAACTGTTCTTGGCAAATGTCCCAACTGGTAATAGAATCAGAAGGCAGGGAAAAATACCAGGACCCTGCTGATCCTTGCAATGTATAAGGAAAAAGCCTAACAACGACATCTTGCTCAGTCACTCCCTTCAAATTAACTGCTAACATGAAGTTATTGATATGTTCCTCGGCTTAGGTTCCATTTTCTGGATTAAACTTGGGTAGCCATTTTTCAGGAGCATCGGGTAATGCATGTAATGGTGCGGGCATATTGACTGCACCCGGTCTGGTCCATGGATCTGCCATTGTAATACCAGTGGTGGATGATACTGCTGTTGAGATTCCAGATCTCTGGGAAGGAATTGATATTGAGGAGTGAGCAGGTTGAGATGTTGAAGTTCGCAATTCCTGGTGAAAAATGATATGTAATGAGGAAGTGGATGGTTGACTTCGCAATGGGGAAGATGAGATGGAAGATGTGGATGAAAGTGCTTCACTGTCAGAATCTTCAGTATTTTTCTTTGCCTTTTTCCTTTTAGGTAAAGGAAATTCAGTAGGTTCAATACCGAGCTTTTCACTCTGAAGTCTAGTAAGAGGGGGAGGTAGATTGAATTGCGAAGTCTCACTGCTTTGAGATAGCTCAGACTTCTGTGGTGAAATCGAGAAGCTCTGAAGTTTCTGGATGAGAGACTGAACTTCGGGAGATTCAAGACTTAATTGTTCTGAAGTATGGTGGGTTTGAGCAGTGATAGTAGATACCTCTTCTTCTTGCTTGGATGCTGGGGAATCAGCGGGCAATTTGGAAGTACGAGGTGATGTGGAGGGAGAATTACTCTTAGAATGGTTTGTAGATTTGGGTTTGCTTGCCATTCACAGTAGGATGCCCTCCTTCTAGCGCCAAAAATATTGAAGCCTAGAAAATCTCTGCTTCAAACATTGGGGGAAAACCACCCGGTCGGGACCTTAAGACAGCTCCTTTTCCGTTTGGGATGGTGGCTCCGACTGGATTTAAAGGACCAGTTTCCTTATAACTAAATGGATTGAATTGAATGGGTGAAAATGGAACTAAATTGACAGAATAATAAAACTATCTAATCTAAACTAAATGCTGATAAAGAAATTCTAATTTTAACCCGGGTAATAATATGTGAATACAACTTAGGATTGTTTCAATCTAATAATAACCATGAAAATGTATTATTAGTTAAATTGAAATGTGCAGAAACGAATAAAGATAACTCTGTTTAATAAATTAAACAGAGTTATATTAGCATATTGCATTCATCATCATATACCATTCATATATGTATCTAAATGATAATATTCCAATTATACTCAGAAATGATAATATAAAGAGGAAATATTATGAAAATCAAATATATAAATGATAGCAAATTGTTCAAACGAATACCATATAACAGAGACAATTAACAATGAACAGATAAAAATACCTCATTCATATTGCAGACTGTCAAACGAAGTATGATACTCTGATCTAGTAACTACGATGTAAAATTAACTCCAAAGGCACAAAAATGCAACACTTCAAAGATAATTTGAGCACAAAAATCACCAGATGTGATCTTTCATAGAAATATAATAAGGAATGAAGTACAGAAATGTTAGCTCCAAATCCTCAAAATATTACAACTTCCGATCCTTCTCTAAATGCATGAGAGGGATTTAAATAATAAAATTACATAACAAAATCCTAAAACTATTGCTACAATCTATCAAATTAAAACTAAAATGCTATTTTGAATAAAACTGATTCATTGTTTTTCTCCTTCGCTTGATAAAGCCAAGTTGCAAATGTTCAACATATCTCGGAGTCTTGGTGGATGACTCATCTCAGTATGCAACTGTCCAGCATAGGTGGCATCAGAAAACTCTGGAATTTAGACAATCAACAGCGTTTGATAGAAGTTTGATAGCTGTCTGTTGATTGTTTGGCTTGATCACATAAGTCCACATACTATCCCCGGATATAGTTTGAAGTCTGCCGATTTGTTGACTTTTCCTTTCCATTTCTTCTCTCCACCTGTCTTCAGTTTCTTTTATCTTTGGCAAACTGCCAGGAATACAGTCTGAAATGAGATTAATTGAATATAGGCTGTCATTTATGAATTGCGTGAGATTGTTCATTATATTTATGGCCCTTGATATTGCTCTATCAGATTTCATTAATTGATGTTCCCATTCTGTAAACAGGATTTCTTTGTGTTTTTCCTCTATCCTAGGAAGATTTGCTTCTTTTCACTTTTCTGTATCCTGCCAGGTGAGAAACTCAGAAATCTTTTCATCGGCATCATCTATTTCTTGTCTAAGAGTTATGATAGTTTGGATCAAAGATGAAGTAATCTCACAAAAGGGTTCTACTTGTGACAGTTTTGAGCAAAATTCGATTAACTGCTGAGTCGATAATTTATTAGCCTCAAGGGCTTCTGATTTGAATTCATTTAACTTTGGATAATCTTTAAACTTATCCAAAGTTGCTTGGAATTCCTTTTCTTGAGTCATTTTTGCCTTTTCCTCATTTTGTAACAGACTCTGCAACTTAGAAATTTCTTCATTTAGCTGCTTTTGTTTGCTTAAAAGCTTTTCATCGACCTTCTTCTTTTCTTCAGCCAGCTGTTTCTCCAATTCTTTAGACCTGAATATCTGATCCTGTAGTTGTTGCTGCAATTGGCTTATCAGCTGCTGATTCTCCTTAGCTTTTTCTTCCAGTGAAGTTATGTGAAGATCTTTCTGAGTTATTAGTTGAGAAACTTCTACAACTTTATCAACTGTTGCAGCACTATAGGCTCTTGTATATTGTGACAATTTCGTAAGGTCTTCAAATGGATTCATTTCACTGTTCTTATAAACAATATTCATAAACTCCTCTGATGGAGTAGAGAATATGCCCTGTTCTGCTTTTCTTTTCTTTCTTTGTCTCTTGACAACAGCCTTATGTTTAGGGCTGTAGAATACATCCAAAGGCGGGATTTCCTCACATTTTAATACAATATGACCTGTAGGATGTTCAGGAATGATTTCAACCTCTTGCTCTATTTGTTCTGAACCTTTATCCTGCAATCCAAGCTGTTGAGCAAACTGATCATATTGATTTAATAGCTGAGAAGAAATATCAAGATTAGTGGAAACCGTAATCTCCTTAGTTATTTCTTTTTCTTTCTCTTTATCTATGCTCTGCTTGGTGCTTTTGTCATCTGATCCATCCTTTTGATTATGCACCTCATCATTGATATTTGTACATTTGTCTATCATTTGCGCAGTATTCCCTTTTGGGGCATCAGGTTTGTCAATAGTGACCACTTTTTGAGAATGTACAATCGGCTGGTTGACAGCCGATTGTGTAATGATTTTGCTGGTAGATGTTTCTACTAGCATTTGGCCGGATGTACCTTCTGTCTCTGATTTTTGGATTTGAGTTCTCGGCTGGTCTAGAGGTACTCTCAACAATCTCTGGCTTCTGAATAAGAGAAATTTATTTATTTCCTCCTGTTGAAATGTAGACTTGATCAAGTCAAAAATCTGAGGAAAATTATCTAATGAGATAAACAAATCATCGAACATATCTGGTTCATGCTCAAAACGAGCAATTGAAACTGAAGCAGTGACATCAAATGCTATCTTTTTTAGATCATACTGTCTTTCAGGAATGGTTGCAAATTTACAACCTCTTATCTTGAAGACTTCCTTTTCTGCATGCTTGAAATCATTTAGAGTGAAATGACCACAATTGAGTGGGAATTGAGGCCACATTTTCTTCTTGCTGTTGTTCAAAGACCTAGATATACCTTCAATTGTCAATTGATAAGAAACTTCTTGAGCGAGAAGTTTGTATGGGACAAAAAGCGGAAGAACATGCGGCTCCACTATACTACCAAAAACCCTGATGTAAGTAAATTTTTCCTCCCCAAACCAATCTCCGATTGCAGACAGGTCGGCTTTAGCTTTATCAGAAATCCTAGGGGGAAAGCGATTAAAAATGGTTTGGAAAACGGGAATGAGGAAGCCATGACAGATTGTATATACATTAGCTTGGAAATGACTCTTCCAAAGCAATTTATGATAAATATGGATTGGAAGGGGGTTATCGGGAGTCCATTTCCATCCAAATAAGGGAAATTCAGAATTGAAACAAATAGCATCAAGAATATAGGCACAAAAGAAAAAGGGGGTAGAATTTCCAACATCCTTTTCTTGTCTGTACTCAAGGATCCTATTGGCCATTCTATCAGAAAGAATAACAGCCCAATCCATAATGTCGGAATTCACAGCTGCTAGGATTAAGGGGACCATTTGTATAGAAAACCTAGCTGAATTATCATTTCCAAATAACCTACACATCATGGCAGCTGCATAGGAATATGGAGGCGGAAGAGAATCTACAGAATACATACCGGATGCTTCATTTCGGTGCTTCTCTGGGTTTTTCCTCCAATTTCTGATAGGGTCGGATTGGACTTTGTTATCATCAACAAATTCTTTGATAAATTCCTTGTTATACACCTTCTGTGGGTCTGGAAGGTGGTACATTGCTTTCAAGTCTTCTGCTTTAAACGAGCCGAAAGGCACTCCGTATGTTGAAATAAACATTCTATCTTTTATCTTTACACTGTCAATAATCCATCGAACTGCATCATAGTAAGGCATGATGCTTGCTCTGGCTGCAATTCGATGCAGAAATGAATTTGCAAGTGTTCTTTCGTTGATGTCAGAATCGGAATCCGAGCTATCCTCGTCTGGAACTGATGCCTTCTCCACTTTGACCTTGGGGTCTAATTTTTCCAACAGGTTGTAGACTGTGTCCCATGTCATTTTTCCAAGACCTTGGCATGATGTATCTGTGACTAGCCTTAGCTTTACGGGCTTTTCTTTTGAGACTGTAGGAGTCTCGGCAAACTTCACTGGTAGAACAATCTTATTTCTTCTTCCTCTTTTTGACATTTCTACGTCTGCTACCGCTTCTCTTTGTCTGTGAATGAAAGAACTTGGTGTTCTTTGGCTCTGCAAGACAATAAACTCTCAGTCGTGCTCAACAAGTCATTCAAATGGAATGATTTATGAATTTATGGTTTTCATTCATTTGTTTCGTATATTGCGTAAATGCTCCTTTTGGGTCACACTTAAGTATTTAACACCAAATCACAAACCATATTCAATTGATTCGTTATTGAATGCCTTTCGTACCAATAAAGATTTGGCGCTTGTGATATATTAATATATTCAACAAAAATCTTCGTATGCAAAATAGATGAATCGCATCGGAAGTTTTCGAATGGCAAATGAGTATCACAATACGTTTATTCCGATTGATCGATTGCGATTGCAGATCTTTCCGATCTCTGATGGTGGGGTCTACCATATTTTTTAAAACAAATGTTCGATTTTCTTTTAAAAGCGCTTATTATCAAATGCACATCGGATCGGGAAATTTCAACTAAGCGTAAAGAGTTTTTTAAAGATTGTCCCGATTGATCGATTGCGATTGACCGCATCGCATCGGAAGCTTTGTTTAATTGTTTTAAACTCTCAGCGATTAGAATTTTCCGATTGGACTAATCGCATCGGAAGATTTGTAATGGGCATATGATATTTCTAATGAGTGTTATCTCCGATTCTCCGAGTGCGATTGAGCTTTTAACTTTGATTTGTTTTTATGATAATGCCTTTTATATTAGATCGGACTATAAGTTTTTTGAATGTTGAATATGAAATTTCAAAACAATGAATTTTATTCCTAAATGTTTTATTTCTAAAAAGAAAGGGACCCTATTTCTAAATTTTATTTCTAAAATTTAGAAAAAGGGAGGGTTGTTGTATAGTACAGCAACGGAGGGTATGAAAAAATGATTCAAATTCAAGACAACATTCAAAGAAACAAGGCATACCACAGTCATAGACAAGACCTCTTTATGTACATATGAACAAACTCTGCTGTTGTATATGATTGCATTGAGGGTTTTTAAAGGCCATCTCCTTGATGAAAAGATGTAAGTCAAGCCTTGGTGAGTACAAATAAAGGTTCATCCACAGTCAAAGGAAAATGTTAAAAGGTGCCTAACAGTGTTTGACAAACTTCAACAACGGGCATAACAAATCATCAAACACCAGAACGTTGAATTGTCAAAGTAATTTCTAGAAATATTAATCATCTCCTTCCAGGAGATAGGCAAAGGATGCACCAGCTGTCTTTGATAATGTTCTTGAATCATTTTTCCTTTTGAAGAATAGAATAGCCTCAATATTTAACAATAGCCTCTGTATATTGCATACAAATAGGGCAGTTAAGAAAATGGTCTTTATGGTGTATTTTAAAAAGTCATATATTACCAGGAACAGTGATTTATGTTTGATATGACAAAAATCCTTTTCAAAAGGCATCCAAACCCTTAAAAATTAAATACAAAGTTTTTTGAGCTTATTTTAATTATAAAGGCAGAAATGACCGTTTAAAGGGCCCATTATGCAAATATCAAACCACGAAGCAATCATCCTTAGCTACTCACTAAAGAAACAAAGCTTTTTCGGGAATTTTTTCAAGTTATCAGTGCTCAAGGTCTACGCGGCACGCCTGTAGATGTGCGCGGAGCGCTTGTGAGCGCCCATAAAAAGCATTTGAACGCAGGTGTGGCACGCCTGTGTGTTCGGTCACCGGGCGCCTGAAAAGGACCTGACATCCTCCATTTGCGCGACGTTTTCTCCTGCAAACGTGCCACTCACCCAAAAGGTTTCCAAAAATGCCTTTGAAAGTTGAATCAAGGATCAACAAGGCCCATAAAACATTCTTCAAGGTACTTCTTCACTTCTTGGTAAATTTTGAAGTTAAAGGAGGGTGTTTTTGCTGTGTTTTCCTTAAGAAGAAACAGTGATTTTGAAAGCTCTTCATCATCTAAAAACATAGAGATAGACAGTGGTAAAGAGATAGAGTTTTTGTCAAAATTGAAGGAGGTCTTCTTGTGTTGTGAAGAGGTCTCAATTTTTCTTGAAGAGGTGTCCTAATAGTGTTAACAAAACACAAACCTTGTGTCCTAAAAACAAAGAAAGACACAGTGAGTAGGAGTTTGGGCCTTTGGTCAAAATCAAAGAGTTTTGTTGTTGTGGGTGTCAAGGATTAATACAGTAATAGAGGAAGGTGTTTTTATCAGTTTTGAAAGAACCATTATTACTTTTCAAAATTAGTGATAACAAAGAGCAGTGTGTGAAGGGAAGGTTGTTTGTGCCAAAACAAAGGGAATTTCCTCTTCAAACAAAAACCACAAACATATCTGGTTTAAACCCTTTGTTCAAACACAGTGATCAGAGTGATTTTGGTTCTCATTTGACTAACACTTGTTTGATAGCATCAAAGAAACACAGTGACTTGCAAGGAGGAAAGGTGTGGTGTTGGAAGACATTTCAAAAACCATTTGAAACAGCTTGTCTTGGTCAGCCAGCAAAGAGTATCCAAAGCAAAATGCCTCCCAGGCAAGATAGCAGAAGTGGCCCTCACAAGAGGTATGAACCTTTTTCAACTGAGGAAGTAAATGCCCATCCTTCAGTTTTGTTTAACTTTCATGAAGTTGGATGTTTAGAGTTTTGTCAAAGGGTTCAGAAGGTGAAAATTTATCTTCCCTTGACACATATATGTGCTTTAAGACTGCAAGGGAAGCATGTTTAGCTGGCAGGCTTATATTTCAAGTTTTCTCCTAGATCCATTTCTAGAGCTACCAAAATCCCATATGTCGGAGAAAAATGGTTTAAGCAGAGCTACCTAGACTCAGATCAATACAAACCTTTTTTGAAGCCAGAGCATTGGGATGCATGCCCATCCATATTTCCTTTTTCATATCTGTTGACCAGATATGCTCCCCTCATGAAGATAATCATGAAATATTTCATATGCGAGGGAAGTTTTTCCCAGGTCTATGCTTACCATTTCTAGCTACTCATGCACTTCACGAGGACCCAATTGCTAAACCTCCCATTTTTCCTCCATAGAAGTATTGAAAATATGGCTTCCACTGTTCAAAAGAGACCTTCCTCTCAGCAGCCAGCTTGTCTTTGCCATCATTCCCTTATCAAGATTGTCATTCTTCATCAACTTGAGAAGAAGGGAATCTCTTGGGACACTTTCATTTCACATCCCGACTTCGCCACTGCTTCTTCATCCCATGCATCTCCTTCACCTTCCACTCATCCTCTTTCTCCTTCTTCTAGTAAAACCACTCTTAAGAAGACGAAATCTCCCATGATTGATCAAGAAGAAGAGCACAGTGAGGAAAGGCAGCATAGTGATAAAGAACAAAACAGTGAATAGGATCCAAGTTAAAGGGATAAAAATGAAGAAAAACACAGTGATGAAAGGCAGCACAGTGATGAAGAAGAGCGCCATGAAAAAGAGAAAAAGAGTGAAGAGGGAAATGATGAAGAAATGGAACAGTTTGATGAGGATATTGGTAGCCTTCACAGCAGTAAAAATGATGAGGATGAAGCACAAAACATTGAAGATACAGAGCCTAAAAGTCCTGAAGAAATAAGGGACAAGAGTGAAAAGGGTAGCCTTCGAAAATACATGCAAGGTGATAGTCAAAGCATTCATGAAGAAGGTCAAAACAATGGTAAGGATGATGAGGGAGTAGCAAGGGAAAAGAGAAAATAGAGCATGTGCTAGCTGCCTCTCCTAGGCAAGGGGCCATGCTTTCTTCTCCAAAGGTGACAAAGCCTCAAACATGAAGAAAAATAGTGCCTCAAACTGTAACTCCAAATGTTACTAGAGCCATTCGAAGCAAAGGGAAGTTGCCCAAGCAATCCATTTTTGAATTACCAAAGAAGAGGAAGACCAAGAAGGCCACCCAAAGCAAGGGAAAAGAGAAGGAAGAAAGTAGCCATGAGAAAGAGAGGGACTTTGACATAATTCAGATAAACAGTGATGATAGTGACAATGAGGCCAGAATCCTAGAGTCTCTCTTGATAAATAGAGAAGAACAAATTCATGATCTAAGGGCATATCTAGAGAGGTCTAAAAACCTCATTCACTTTCTGCAAACACAAAACAAGCAGATGAGTGTCCACATGGTGGTATATGAGACACGGGCTACCAAGTATCAAAAAGAGGCCTCCAAAGCACAAATTAAGTTGGAAGAACTCATGGGTGAGTTCAATGGTAGTGAAGAAGAAGATCAGCCAAGGAGAAAGAGGCCAAGGACCATGGGACTTAGAAGAGCTTTGGAGAAACAAAAAGAGGAAGAGGCTGCCCTTTTCCAATCTTTTCCTCTTACTACCTTATTCACCCAAGAAATAGAAAACAATAGAGAGGCATCGCTTGAAAGGGTGAATGACCACTTGGAGAAGAAGTTGGAAAAGGCCAATAGAGATTTGTACCTTCAAATAAGAATGACCGGGTACTATAAGAAGCTTAATCAGTTTGCCCGACGGAAATTGAAGGCCACACAAGAAAAGCTCAAGGAGGCTCAAAAGAGGCGTCTGACACCAAAAATAAAGAAAGACATATCAAGGCTTCAAATTTTGGCCCCCGCTTCTCAGCATGCTTCTGAAAACCCATGAGGGTCATGCTTGCCAAAATTGGGCAAAATTCAACAAGTTTTGGTTTTTTGACATTTTTGGGATTTTTTCTAAAAATCATGGGCATCGCCATTTCTGTTTGAGACATCCTCAAAGGATGAAAATGGTATCATTGGATGCCATAATTTCAGGGGCATCTACTCAGTGATTTTTAGATCAATTGAAGATGATTTGGTCCCCCAAAATGGCGAAAAAAAGTCACTTTTTCAACACTCTGCCCCGCATATCAGCAAAGTCTAATTTCTGGGGTTTTTTCACATAGGTCAGATTTTCATAGGCCTCCATTGATCAGTTTGGAGAAAAAAAAGAATTTTTAGAATTTAGACATCCAGCGCTTTCCAACGAGCTATCACATTCCTCGTTTCAACATCGGGAAGGCCTCCAAAAGTTGCCCACAAGACAGGGGATTTTATGGTGATATATTTCTTAAGTATTTTTGTGAAAAATGCACTTTTCTAAAGTGGCTTTTCCTAATGTGCGTTTAGCCTTTTTTGGCCATGGTTAGTTAGGAAAAGTCAATATAATTTCCTTTTTTAGCATTTTTGGGATATTTTTATAGATATTTTGTGCCTTGGGATTTTGAAAGTCTCAAGGACAAAATCAGATATTTTTCATGGGCCAATGAGCTTGCTAGTTGCACTAGGAGGTTTTCCATCATCTTGGCCTATATATTCCAAGAGACTTCGTTGTAAATAAGGCTGAACTTGATGATATAGAGCAATATATGGTTATACAAGCTTGAAATAAACACTTTTCTCATGCATTAGATAGTTTCTTGAATGTTTTTGGATGATGAAAGAGGACTGTTGTTGGATTCCTTGACTTGGTAAAATGGTATAGTGTCCTTCTCTGTTATGCTTCTTGGTTTTCCTTCATATTTCATGCTCTTGCTTGCTATAAGACAATAGAGAATAGATTTGAGACATTCCCTTGGAAGCACCTCAGATTTCCTATTTCTTTATGGCTTTTATGTTTTCTTCCTTCTTAGTCATATCAAAGAATCCTTGATTTCTCTTTGATCACTGAAGAAATTGTTTGCTTGTTTCATTTATGGTTTTATGCATGCTAAGTATGATTCATGGTATGCCCTGCTTACTCATGGCTAGTCATAGCTCCACCTCTAAAACCTTTCTTTGATTGTTTGATTGTCTTAGTTGAACCAAGGAGGTCTTGTACTGATCTTGCCCTTTGCCTAAAACTCTGCAATCTTACTTCAAAGTGCCCGATAGTTTGAAATACTATGTCTAGGAATTTCCTCATAGTGCTTTGGGTTATTTGTTTGTCTTAATTGTCTTTCCCCAAAGTCTAATAGAAATTTCCTAAAGTTAGAGAGTCATATATCTCTATGTATTGCTTGAATGTTTATTTCTATGCATTTATCAGTTTATACTTACATTTATCATGATTAATGGTTATCCCTACCATGTTTATGTCAGCTATTGAACTATTTATGTTTGAAATCCTTTGTTATTCACAAACTTAGTGTCCATCCCACTTCATTTTACCCAAAGATCCATTTTACCTTGATCAAATCGGCCCTTCAACATACCTTGTATCACCATCTAAAGCTTTCATGACCTTTTTGACCCCATAGTCTAGTTGATCTGACAATATTTTTATCTATCTTAGTCTTTGATCAGTTCCTCCCTCACAAAACTAAAAGAAAAAACAAAAACCTACTTCATAACTAGCCTAAAATCAGAAACATAAGAAGCAAACACATAGATATCCCTTACACAAATAGAGAGAGCCCTCTCTGAGTCCAGGAAGGCTAGGTCCTTGGGCTCCAAAGATTGGTTTGATGTTACCCTGTCACTTGGCTTGCCAATCAGCAAAATCACGGGACCCTAACAACAACCATTCAAAGAGTTTGAACAGCAAGGAAAAATAAAACACAAAAACTTGGCTGTTCAATCTAATCGAACAACAATTGTTCAAATGGATTGAACAACATTCGTTCAAAGAATTTGAACAACAAGAAAAATAAAAATGAATGAAAACACAAAAACATGGTTGTTCTATCCGATTGAACAATAGTTGTTCAATTGGATTGAACAACAGCCGTTCAAATAATTTGAACAAGGAAAATAAAAACACAAAAACACGGTTATTCAATCTGATTGAACAACATCTATTCAATTGGATTGAACAGCATCGGTTCAAAGAATTTTAACAACAAGGAAAAAATAAATAAAAACACAAAATCATGGCTGTTTAATCTGATTGAACAACTGTTCAATTTGATTGAACAAAATTTGTTCAAAGAATTTGAAAAAAAAGGAAAATAAAAACAGAAAAACACGGTTGTTCAATCTGATTGAACAACAACTATTCAATTGGATTGAACAACAACCGTTCAAAGAATTTGAACAACAAGGAAATAAATAAATAAAAACACAAAAACGTGGATGTTTAATCTGATTAAACAACAACTATTCAATTGGATTGAACAACAGTCGTTCAAAGAATTTGAACAACAAGAAAAATGAAAAAAAAAAACCCGGCTGTTCAATCCGATTGAACAACAACTGTTCAATTGGATTGAACAACAGTTTTTCAAAGAATTTGAACAACAAGGAAAAATAAAAAATAAAAGAGGATGAGAAAAAGGGTACAATTGTGAGTATGAAGAATGTACAAAAAAATAAGAACTAGGAATTGAAAGGAGATTATATATATTATTTAAAAATGACGGTAGGAAACTCTCATGTAATTGAGCTTGTGGGGTTATCATCCCCTCCTGCCACAACTTGGATGGTGGGATCGTTTCGTACCTGCTGGTAGAAAGACTCATTTGTGAGAGATTTGCAATAGAGGCATACTCTGTGCCCATTGACTCGAAATGTAGAACCAAACCCATCTATGGTGGTGAAGGTGATGGTACCATTGTTATCCACTTCTTGGATTTCATATGGACCGAGCCACCTTGTCTGTATAGATGTGATGGGTGCATAGCTGGGGGTCTATGCCCTTCATGTATGGGTAGTCCCAAGAAAATTCTCCCTGATACTTCTGTAACACCTTTATGATCTTTTGCCTTTGGTCACTATCCATATTGCGACTGATATTCAAAATTTTCCCTGGATCAATCTCAACAGGTATACTATTGTGTACAACGGTTGTAGGTATATGTTGATCTTCAAGGTTTTTCAAGAGGTATTCTTGTGTTTCCTCTTCAAGAACTATTTTTAGCATTTAGCATTTCAAGTTTTCGGATGTAGGTAGCTGATTCATAAAGTTATTGATTACATCATCTTCAATTTGATCTTTAAATAAAAGAGCTTCGATTAATGTTAGAGGTGGACGAATATTTTGCTCTCGATATGTATGTGGATGTTTGTGAATGTGTACAGTGGGTAAACTTGGTTTGGCAGGTGGGAAAATGATTATGTTCTTTATGGAATCTCCCCTAGCAATGGTCATGCTGCTTGTCTGTCAGCCTATGTAAGCATCGACCGTTGCTAACCAAGGTCGTCCAAGAATCAAGGGGTGTCTGTCCATTCGATTTTTTGGGTTAATAACTAGGAAATCAGCCGGAGACTCCCATGAGTCTATAGAAACTAGGATGTCCTGCAATATTCCTTCTAGCCTGATAACAGACCTGTCGACGAGTTCCAACAGCGTAGCTATGGGTTCTAATGTTAATATGCCTAGTTTTTCGCTGGTCCCTGTTGTTAAGATGTTAATGGTTGCCCCTAAATCGAGCAATGCGTTTGGAAAGGAGTGGCCAATTATTTGTACAGTTACTATGGGATTCCCTGGGTCATCATATTTAATGGGGGCCTCCTTACCCAATAATAAGTCAGAAAGTGTTCCTACCACATGAACAGTGAGAGCATTCTTTTCTCTTTTTGCTTGCTTCCTTCCACATAGTTCTTTAATTGTCTTGGCATAGATGGGGATGTCTTGTATGGGCTGTAGAAGAGGAATTTTGATGCAAAGGTTTCTCAATTCTCCCAAAATATCAAAGTCTGGGGAGACCATTGGTCTAGGTAGCGTTAACCTTTCAGGGAAAGGAGTTGAAAAAATCCTAATATTTTCAGGCTTCTCTTGGTTAACCATTTCCTTTTCTTACTCCACCTATGCTTTAGTTACATTTTTTTGTCTGGGCTGTGTTGGATTTACAGATTCCAATTGTGGTGCGATCTTCCTTTGTGTTGGCGAGATAATACGTCTTGATCTCAGCCTTAGGTCATTACATTGCTTCTGTTCAGTTTCGGGGTTGGGATTTTATATAATCTGGATTAGCTGAACCGACCTACTGTTGGGGTTAGGATTGGGTTGGGCTCATAACTGAGGACGGATGATAGGCTGAGGGTTGTGCTGGATAGGGTATGGAGCTGGCAGTGTAGGTTGATTTTGAATTCGTGTCCCCATTGGTGGGTGGGTCATTCCCAGAGGTCGTTGCCAATTTTGAGGCCAATTGGTTTGAGAAGGGGATGCTGGCCACTGAGTTTGATATGGGTTGTTTTGACAATAAGGAGGAGAAGAAGGAAAAATTGGCCAATTATTCCTTGTAGAGGGTTGCATTGGCAAAGGTGGTATAGGAAACGATTGAGATGGCCAATTGGAGAAAGGCGGTTGATTTTTCCAAGCTGCTGAGTGGTTTTGTTGGTTAAACTGCGGAGAAGGAAAGAATGGAGGAAGGTCTTGAGGCATACCTGGTCGTGTTTTCCATTTCCAATGCTGGTTCATCAAGAAGAATGGTTCTGTTTCTTCTTCTGCTTCTTTGTAAACTACTTTGAGTCCTGGGATTGAAGGGAAGTGATCCATGGCATGATCCTTAGTGCAAATAACACAAGTATGAATCGTGTCTAAGGGGAATTCCCTTTGGTTGTGCTTCTTCCGAAAACATGGGTAGAAGACGACCAAGTTCTGTTCCACTATAGCTTGCTTCTATCAAGCTATGTTGTCAAAGTACCTAAAATGTCAGTTTTGAACTCTTCCAAAAGATTACCAAACTCTGCTATGGTTACGTTGCCACCAGAATACTTGAGATATTTCTTTGTTGAGTCTCGCCCAATTGGCTTATTTCGCGTACTGCCCCAAGAGAAACTGATAAAGAGTGAAATAATTTCATCATATTATTCTTGATAGATGTCCCCTCTTCCCATTATATCGAGTGTTTCAACCCATTCTTCTTTCATTCCCTTAATTATTGTTTCTTTTAGGATGTCTTTGGATAATGCAGTATATGGGGACCTTTGCAAACCTTTCAACATACTCTTCTAATGCCTCGTTGTATTTTGCAGACATATTGAAGATTTCATATTTTAATTCCCGAGTTTGGCAATAATCTTGATATTTAGTTAGAAGAATGTTCTTCATTTGGTCCCAGTTATTGACGGTTCCTCCACCGAGTCCCATGAACCAACATAATGCCACCCCCGTCAAAGTAGAGGGAATAATTTCAATTTTTGAGGGTCAGTGGTACAGTCGTATCCCCTACATAAGACATCGAACTCAAATAAAAATGCATCAGGATCTTCCAAGGTCAACCCATGGAAGGTGGGGATGTTTTTCAGGGGAATGGATTTCATAGGGGCGTTAGCAACATGGTCAACAATGGGATATTCCAATGTTGATGTCTCCCTTTGATTCTGGTTTTGATTATTTGCCATTTGATCAAAGATATGCCAGTATTCTTTGGGGATTTCTTGTTCAGGAGGAGTGATATTAGTGGGATTGGGTAGCGAGTGGGGAGGAGGCTTTACAACAGTCCCTCAATATGGAATATCAAGCGTCTTGGTCTCGACCACTTTTTCAGGGGATTCAGGCTCTAGAGCTCTTACCTATATTTCCCCACTATTTTTTCCTTCTCCTTCTTGTAAATTGCAAGAACCTCCCTCTCTTGAAGGGTCAGTACCTATGTGTTCAGTAGTCTGGAGGCTTTGTTCAAACCCTTCAGTTTCAATGTGAATCTCGGCATGGGCTACAGATGGTGAGGCAGTTGCCTGAGGGAGAGTAGTAGGACTTTGAGTGGGAATGATTCTGGGTCCTACAGATGCTTGGGATTCAACTCTCTTAACGATTTCATCTATGTATGTCATTCTACCAAGGATTACCGGTCCTTTGGGTTTCGTATACTTTTGCGAATGATTTTTATTTGTCTCTATCCTTTTCTTCCTAGTCATAAAAAAAGAGCACCTATCCTACTAACCTTTGATAAATTGCTGAGAAGTGGGTTAAAGGGAAAGCGTTTTTCTTGCCAGTACACAGGTTCTTACCTCTTGTTTTTAATACCAAATGCTTCGCAACAACAGAGAACAAGGAATGAAGGGCATCGCTCTTGAACACTCTCCTCGGAAACAACGCCAAGAATGTTGGTTCTTTAAAGTGACTATTATAGGCAAGCTATATGCTTATAACTCAATTGTCAACCCAGGGTAAGTATTCTTATTTCAAGAGTGTGAGCGCAATATATGAGAGTGACATCGGAATTATCTACTCTATATTAATATGAAGAAGATCAAATAATTCTCGAAGTTCAATCAACTCAAAAGGCAATGGGATTGTAAAATGTCGTTAACTATCCTGTCTAAATAAGCTTAGGAAGAATAATCTATGATTCAGCAGTATACTCAATGAATTGAGCAGTAGTCCTACTGAATGGAACAACAAACTCAACAAATTGAACAATAATTTCTTATTTTAATTTTGCAATGGAATTCTCTTGCAAACTAATTGGCTAACATTCTTTTGTATTAAACACAACAAGAAATATTGTAGTACTGATGGAAAGATCTAATTCTTGGTGATATAAAGCATTGAACAGAGATTGTGCTAAAGCTTATAAATAGAGATAAAGGAATTAAGAAACGATGAAAATGTCCAAAAATTGTAAAACGTGAGCAATAAACTACCTAAGTGGCATGGTAAACTGCAGCATCACAGGCGTACAAGTTTAACAAGTATAAATATATCTCACAGAATGCATCAGATAACTGAACATAAATTCCGTAATTAACGTACAGTACAGAGGTGAGCGTGGAAACTCCCAGGGTTGGGCCCAAACCACCAGAAGTCCAACGCGATGAAAAATCAGGAAATGACTATTCAAAATACCAAAATTATTTATTAAAGAAAAGTCAAGACATGAATACAACTAGACATTTCTGTTCCGATACGCCTATTACAGAAGATAATTCTTATTCTGCCTCCCCTCTCTCATCCATCCTTGGCCTTTTTAAAGGTGATTTCGCTCCGTGGAATGGTATTTTCCAAACGACAGCCCACTAAGCATGGCTTTCATTTGAGTTCTTCAGACATGGATCCGTCTTTCCATCTTCAGCTCATCCCTAGGGGTTACTGCGGATTCATGTTCTCTGAATGTCAGCTATCTTTTGGTCATCGTCGATTCAGCTGCCTCATTTTCTCGTGAATAAAGATGAAATAAGTAAAATCCTTGTTTTTTAAACATTCTTCTTACTGTTAGTCTATTTGTCCCGATTTTGCATTAACCCTCCTTTCCTTTACTTTTAAGATGAGAGAAATTATAAAAATGTATGATAATTCGAAGTAAAATTAGGGTGAAAACATACCTTAATTCCTACCCAAAAAAACCATGGGTGGGTCCGCCCACCGAAAAATAGGGTCCAAAAAAAAAATCATGGGGCACTACCCCGGACCCCAAACAGGGGGGGCTGATGCCCCCCCTGTGACCCCCCTGCTATGCCCGAAGCAATATTCAAGGGCGGCTTTCGCGCCCCCTACCCATTCATGCGACTAATCATGGAAAGAATATAACACATACCCAACATTCTCCCACTTGTTGTTTTCTTTCCGCATGGGGCCACAGGAGAGATTAGTCATTAGTCCAACTCTTAAACACCCATTGTTTCTCTACACCAAGAGAACTTTTGAGTGCTCACAGACTTCGTCAATGCATTTGCAACATTCTTCAAAGTATCCACCTTTACCAGCAACACCCTCTTATCCTTAACCATATCTCTCACAAAGTGATATTAAACATCAATGTGCTTTGTCTTTGAATGATAAGCAGGGTTATTAGCCAAGAAAATTTCACTTTGGCTATCACAATCTATCCTTATAGCTTGCTGCACCAACCCCATACTTGAACACAATCTCTGCAACCAAACTACTTCCTTGCTTGCATGAGTGGCTACCATGTATTCTTCCTTTGTAGTTGAAAGAGCCACTATAGACTGTCTTTTACTCATCCAACTAACTGACAACACCTCCAAATAGGATAAACACATACCCACTTGTACATCTTCTTTGGGCCCGATCTCCAACCCAGTATGCATCAAAAAAACCACGGATGGCCAAAACTATGTCCAATCCTGGTCTTCCCTAGTAGCACAAACCATAATCACTAGTGCCATGCAAATATCTGAAAACCTGCTTCACTGTTATCCAATGCTCCTTCTCTGGTTTTGACATAAACCTACTCAATACTCCCACTGCATGTGTGATGTATAGTCTAGTACAGACCATTGCATACATCAGGCTACCCATTGCACTTTCATATGGAACACGGGATATATCCTCCTCCTCTTCTTGTGTCTTGGGACACTGATCAATAGATAGCTTTACACATACAAGAATAGGAACCTTTACCGGTTTACTATCCTGCATATTGAACCTCTGCAATATTGTCTCGACATACTTCCTCTAGTTTAACTAGAGCTTCCTCTTTGCCTGATCTCTCTTAATTTCCATGCCCAAAATATAGTTTGTAGCACCAAGATCCTTCATATTGAATTTGGAGAACAATTGGGTCTTCAAATCTTGGATAATTTCTTTGTCATTTCCAATCAGCAACATATCATCCACATACAACACCAAATAAATAACACGGTAACCAATTAATTTAAAATAAAAACAGTGATCCTCTTTGCTTCTCGTGAAGCCAAGTCCCTGTATATTGGTATCAAATTTTTGATACCACATCCTTGGTGACTTTTTTAACCCATACAGAGACTTTTTTTAACCCGCATACTAGTTCTTTCTTACCCTTCACCATAAATCCTTCAGGTTGCTTCATGTAGGTCTCCTCTTCCAAATCCCTGTGAAGAAATGTTGTCTTCACATCCATATGTTCTACCTAAAAATAAAATGTAGCAGCAACAGATAAAAGTAATCTAATAGAAGTAACCTTGGCAACAGGAGAAAAAATATCACCAAAATCAATTCTTGGCACCTGGGAATAACCTTTTGCTACCAACCAAGATTTGTATTTCTCCACCTTGCCTTATACATTCATCTTCTTCTTAAACACCCATTTTCTCCCGATGGGCTTCCTTCCAACCGACAACTCCACCAGATCTCATGCCTCATTTTTTTGCAAGGATGCCATTTCATCAACCATGGCCTCCTTCCAGTATTTTTCATCCTCTGAATCCACTGCCTCCCTGCCAACTCTAGTATCATCATTAGTGATGGTTAAAGCAAAATTTGAACATAAAGCAGATGGAATATACCTTTCTAGCTATCTTCTTTCCTGAACTGATCTTATCACAGCTGGAGTTTGTGGTTCTTCCTCTTCTAAATATTCTTCTGTTGTAGAGTCTGATTCATCCTGCATAGGTCAAACTCTATCTTCTCAGGTTCTTCTAGTATGAATTCATGTTTAACAGCATCTTTCACCTCTATGAACACCACAGCTCGGCTGTACACAACCTTCCTTGTTTCTGGGTTCCAAAGCTTCTAAAATTTTAAACCATCCTTATACCAATAAAGATTCACCTTTTAGATTTATTATCCAACTTGGACCTTTTCTCCTTTGGAACATGTACATATGCATCACATCCAAATACCCTCATATGTGAAAGAGAGGGTTTCTTGCCATTCCATACCTCATGTGGAGTCTTATCCTCCAAGGCTGATGAAGGTGATCTATTAACCAGGTAACATGCAGTCTCCACTGCTTCTACCCAGAATTCATATCCTAACCCGGTACCACTGAGCATGCTTCTTTCCTTTTCCATCAGCATTTTGTTCATTCTTCTGCAACTCCATTTTGCTGAGGTGTTTATGGATTAGTCTTATGCCATGCTATACCACACTTCTTAAAGAATTATTCAAATTCCTTATTGTAAACCACCATTATCTATCCTTAGCACCTTTATCTTCTACTCTATTTGTTTTTCCACCAGAGCCTTAAATTCCTTAAATCTGTCAAAGACTTTAGATATCTTCCTCAAGAAATATATCCATGTATTCCTTGAGAAGTCATCTATGAATGAAACATAGTACACAGAATTTCCCAGTGATGGAACCGACACAGGTCCAAACACATCACTATGCACAAGCTCTAATATCTTGTTCGCCCTATTAGCACCAGAAGGAAAACTCACCCGATTATGCTTCCCATATACACAATGTTCATAGAAATTGAAATCCAGAGAGAAATTAGACATACCTTCTACCATACCATTTCCATGCAGTATCTGAAGGCCCTTCTCTCCAATATTTCCAAGCCCTTGATGCCATAGCATGGTATTTTCTCAAGAGACCGCTATGCTTTTTGCTCCAATTTCAGGGACCACAGAACTATTTCACCCATCAATAATATTTCTACCTTAAAGTTTGTATAGAGTTCCAATTCGAACTCCCTGCATTAATATCATTGCTCCCTGAACCAACTTGCAGGTATATTTCTCAAACACTGTTTTTACACCTACATCATCCATATTTCTTACAGAAATTAGATTTATGGCCAATGCAAGAATATGCAGAACACCGAGAAGTGTTCTAATCCTTCCACCTTGCAGCTTCATCTTGAATTTTCCACGTTCGACAATTTTAGCTTTCCTATCATATCCTAAGAAGACATCACCATCATCATACTTCTCATACATGCAAAACCACTCCCTCCCTATGGGGAGTGAAGTGAAAGGATGCACCTGTGTTAATCAGCCATGCCTCATGATATACATGTTACTTGAAGAAGAAGCCAAATACACATCCCCACCTTCATCCGAGGTGGTTTTTGCCACTGTAGAAGGAGAATCATCAGATCCCTTTCCTTTCTTAGGAGCTTTATATCTGCAATCCTTTTTGTAGTGCCCTCCTTTCCACATTTCCAGCACACTTTTACAAAATTTCCTGGAGATTTAGATCTCCCTCTAGATTTAGATCTCCCACTCGAAACCTTATTCTTTTTTATGTTCTGGAACCTTCCTTGTATAGATAAGGCATCTCCATTCTGGCCCTCCATATTTCTTCATCTCATTTCCTCCAACAAAAAGGCTGAGATATTTTCATTAAAATTCAAGGTAGTTTTATTGCTACCTATTGCAATATCCAGATTGTCCCACGAATCTGGTAGAGAACAAAAAAAACTAATGCACTTATCTTCATTTGATATTTTAATATAAAAATATGAAAATTGACTTACCACAATATTGAAGGCGTTAAGATGCTCTGTCACTAATTCACCATCCTTCATCCTCAGGTTATAAAGCTTTTTCTGCAGGAACAATTTATTCACCAGAGACTTAGATTGGTACAAAGTCCCTAGCTTTTCCCACAAAGTCTTCACTGTAGCTTCCCTAGATACATTCAACAATACTGAATCTGAGACACGTAACAGTATTGTGTTCTTTTCCTTCTGATCCAAATTTTTCCAGTCTTCATCTAACATTGTCGTTTCTTTTAGTACCTGGATCTATCGCGATCCACTGATCTTTATACACTAGAAGATCCTACATCTTAAGCTTCCACAACTCAAAACTCTGACCATTAATTCTCGATATATATCTTTCCACTTCTTGCCATATTCTTTCATTGCAAGAATCGATCCCGCATATCTCCCATTGAACAGGGCCTACCATAGGCCTGAGCAAAAAACCCCTCAGCAGGAAAGGCGTCCCCTTGAAGCCGAAACAACTTTGATACCAAATTTATATTTTAACCCTGTATAGAAATTACCTGCAAACGAATCTTAAAAATAGAAAATAAACAATAGCGAGAGCATAAAACATAAAAAAATATATACACAAATATTTTCCCCTAGATCCCAAATCGGGACTGCTAGCTTGATTTTTCATTATATTCCTTTTAGTGTTACAACACATATATATACACGCCGAAGCATTCATAAGCCCCAATCCATTAACCCTAGATTAGAACATAACCATAATTCCCTTGACCGGATCTACAAAATATGAGGGGGCGAAAACCATCATGCCCCAAAACCATGTGCAAACCCATGCACAAAACCATGGGATGGTCTGCCCATAGAAAAATAGGGTCCAATTTATTTTTTCTCGGGGCGTTGCCCTGGACCTCGAATAGGGGGGGTTGTTGCCTCCCCTGTGACCCCCCTGCTACGCCCGACACAACGTACAAGGGGGGCTATTGCCCCCCCTGTGACCCCCCTGCGCATGCGACTAATAGTGGAAAGAATATAACACATACCCAACAGCAAGAAGAAAAAGAATAAGAGAAGGAGGCCAAAGAAGAAGAATATAATTAGAAAATGTTACAATTGTGGAGTAAGTGGAAACATAACAACATTTTGAAATAATGGAGAGATCAAACCTTCTCACCAAAAGGAGTAGAAAAATAATGTGAAACCTCAATCACGAATGCAAATAATATCTCCATCTGTCAGGTATAATAGTCCTTTTTATGGTTACTATTTCTCATGCAATGATTTTTGCCATAGGGATATTTACTGTAGGGAACATGCAGGGAATGTAAATCATATCAATAGAAGATATCAACCTATTCCTCTATTCCTTAGTTGCATAAGATGTTTTGTGTGTGACAATATTGGCCATAAGGCCAAGGATTGCAAGTTTCCCATTTGTTATAGGAGATTCAATCAAAAAGAGAAAAATATGCAAGGTCAACCACACAAGAAGAAGAAGGACTAGTAGATGAAATTTTGGAGGAGTAAAGGGAAGCAAGGAACTCCCACGAAAAACTGAGGCTTGCATGGTATTGGGGGTAGTATATGGTTGCATCATGAGTTGCATGAATATTTTTGGATGTGAAACCATATCTTGAAGAGTGAATGAAGACAAATATGAATTTTTAGAGATGCATGTGTTTAGGGGGAGTTCATGAGGTTTGAAGTGCATTTTCATTTCTATTATATTCTTATTCCAATTTGATTTTAGTTGGATCAACCATGTATAGTTGTTGATAGTTTTGGAGAATTTATATGTTGGGTTTCTATTGATTCTAATAAGGAAATTTTAAGCCTTTTATTCTTATGCACATGATTATGATGTGATGAGGGTATCATACATTCAGGGGAGAATTTGTGCTTCCAAATGGACCTAAATAGTGTTAGCATTAAGGATATTATTGCACATTTATGGTGAGGATAAAATTATGTGCTACTCGCAATAATTTATTGTTATACCTTACGTTGCTTCTATTGATGTAATGTAATGATTTGATACTCACATAATTTCTTATTGTGCCTTACTGATGATATGTTGTTCACCTATGTTGAGGAGATGATGAGTTTGTGCTGCTGATGGTGCTACATTTCCAGATCTTATGTTATTGTTGTTGTTGTCTATTTTTTCTTGGATATATGTTTTATTGACCACACATTGATGATATAGGAGATATTATCTATATTTTTTCATATGATCCTAATGTTGTTGTTTTCGTTCTTCCTCGTGTTATATTTCTCATGGTTTGAGTTGATGATATATTATGTTTTTGGTTCATGAGCCTCATGACAATGAGGATACACATTTGTTGTTCATATATGACATATTGTTATGTTGCTGCTATCAGTTGATTTTGTTGCTAATTCCTATGTGGAACATGGTGGTGGTTGCTAGTGGTTATCATGATTTTGTTGCAAGATATTCATTATTGAGATTGTGATAGTAAAGGTGTTGAGTGGCCATGCACTAGCACATCATGTGGCTAGTTTCTCTATTGTTTTTGCTACACATTGAGAGATTATATCATTGATCATTGATGCTATGTACTTATGTTATTTCATATTTCAGACATGTAAAGAAGAGAGCACCATTGTGTGAAGATGTAGAAGCCATGTATCATCATTGTTTCATATTTGGGTGTATTGGTAATGGAGAGACCGATGGTGTCTAGTATGTCTTGTCATTAGTTTTGTATGGGTCAATGGAAGCCTAAGTCATGTATTATTTTGTATATCATTGATGTATCCCCACTACATTGGGTGCATGATGTGATCTTGGATTATTAGAGTCATTGGTTGGTGACCGGTTTTTGGTATAATGGAGTCATATTTTAGTCCTATGTGCTTGTCACAACCATTGGTTTTCTCCACGAAGCATTGTATGTATTGTACTTCATTGTATATCATTGCTCAAAGTCAATTAAAGTCATCGTTAATAAGGAGTATTTTCTTGCACTTGGAAAGGAGGCTTATTGCAACAGGCATACATGTTGCTTCAACAACAAAGAGAGTGTTATTTCAATTTCATTACATGCTTAACAGAAGCATGTTCAGTTTCAGAGATTGCATGGCATTGGCTAGAGGTGTTGGTAGCAGATTTTTTTTTTTCACATGATTATATTGTAGGAGATACATCTTTATGCCGCATCAATATGGTGTTGAGTATGATAGGAGGAGTCCTACTCTCATCCAACATTATTGGCATTGTTCTTCAACGTTGGCATGGCCCTTTTCCATTGATGTCAAAGGATGAGATAATTTGGATGGATATATATTAGCTTCAGAATTGCAGCTTCACTGTTGGAAAGTGTATGGAGATCAACCTCAGATTTTGGATTGAGGTTGACATCAATGCCAAAGGGGGAGCTTGTTTGCATTTTAGTGTTGGAATTGGTATAAACATGGTCATGGTGCTACTTTTCATATGATTATGTCAATCCAATGATGATGAGTGATGAGTGTTTGGTTTTTGCGGTGTTCAATTGGTTGGAATTGATGTCAACTTGGTTGTGGCATGATTAGTGGAGGATATTTGGAGGTTAATTAGAGATGGATTCATGACATGTTGTTTTCGATGAAGATTTTGTTGCTACAGGAGGTTTTATTATTTCCATAGGTGTTGAATATGCTTCTAAATGTGTTGGAAGCATTGGAGTTTCTTCTACATGTGTTGATATGTTGTTGCATGTGTTGGAGGTGCCTCTACAGGTGTTGGAGGCAGTTGGATGAATTGATGATGCTGCTGTAGGTGTTGGAGATGTTGCTGCAGGTGTTGGAGGTGTTTGGACATGTTGCCATTGATTCTTTCACTATATGTGGATGCATATGCTTAGTATGGTACATGTGTTTTTTTTATTACATGATAGGTTACAGGTGTAAGTGTAGACAATAGATGGTGCTTGATGTATCTATATCTATTGTAGATGATTGTGTTGCAGTTTGAGCATTTTCTCTGGTTTAGTTGAGAATATGACATACTTTCATGAGTATATTATTACCATGGTACACATATTCTTGGTATTGGAATTACCATGGTATTGGTATGTGTGTGGAGCAAGTTGGCATGCGATATTACCTTGGTACAGTTAATCTTGGTATCAAAATAACTATGGTATTTTCCTATGGTATTGGCTTGGATATTACCATGGTATAGGTGTCCTTGGTATTGACATAACCATGGTATTTTCCAGTGGAATTGGTTTGGATATTACCATGGTACATGATTCCTTGGTATTAGCATAACCATGGTATTTTTTTATGGTATTGATTTGGAGATTACCATGGTACATGTGTCCTTGGTATTAGCATAACCATGGTATTTTCCAGTGGTATTGGTTTGGATATTACCATGGTACAAGTGTCCTAGGTATTGGAATAACCATGAAATTTCCCTTGGTATTGGCTTGGAGATTACCATGGTACATGTGCCCTGCGTATTGGTATAACTATGGTATCCTCCCTTGATATTGATTTGGAGATTTTTTAAGATAATTTGACATATACTTTTGAGAGAATATTGAGTTGGTTCTTTTGATGTGTGGAGTGAGTGTGAGTTTGGAGGATTTTGTGCAAGTTGTGTGAGTTGTGTGATGCAGAATTTATGAAGCACTTTGTAGGTGTTGCAATAGATAAGAAGTGTTTGTTTCAGTCAATATATTATGTAGAGAGTGAGCACTGTGTGGAGAAATTGTGTTGTATTTTTTGGTGTGTATTTGTCCTTTAATTGTGTGGTTTGAAGATATGTTGTTGTGGTGTTCATGTTGAGAAGTTCTCGGTTCCAACTTGAAAATTCATGAAACGAGAACCACATAGAGGAGTGGAGTTGGAGGACTCCAATGAAATTAATATAAGTGAGAAGTTTTCTCAATCCAATGGTAGTTGGATAGTACGGAATAAACTAGGCGAGGCTTGTTGGTCATGGCGGCTTCCAGTAGATAATAGTATGTAGAGTCATTTGTTAGTTTAGGAGTAACCGGGCAAGGATCGTTGATCGTAGTGGCCTTCAACATATGGTAGTATGTAGAAATGCATGAGAAATAGTATCCATTTGATAGTATTCAACTAAATCTCTATGTAAAGATTTTTATTGACACAAAAGAGTATTTGAGCAGCATTGCAGTAGCAAGTGGTTTTTTTTTTTCCCTCGAGAAGGTTTTCCACCAGAAATGTCCGTGTATATCATGTTGATTGATTTTATGGTTTATTGTATATATTTGATTCTCTGATCTATGCTTTTTTGTTTCATTTTATGCATGTTTAAAAGAATAATAATTTGGAGGAAAATCCTTCCTCTTGATTCACCAATTCACCCCCTCTGAATAGTGATCTAGTTTCCAACAGATACATCATATCATAGTTGCTCCAAATGAGTCCTTAAGGGCCTTCTTAAATTATGAGACTTCTTCAAATTCTTGACATATGGAGAATAACATGATCTAACTCTTACTCAAAGAATCTTCTATTCTCTCATCTCTTGTCATAGACATGCATATTTCCAATTTTCTTATCTTCCTACTCCCTCTTAATCTTAGATATTAAAATATTTATTCTAGAATAAATCCTTTTGTCATAGGATTTCCATCATTCTTCCATTTTTTCTCCCAATGTTTCCAGAGCCATGTACATTTGGTATATCATAATATTATGATGTAAGTCTTCAGACTTCTGATTGAGCTTCTCTTATGATGATAAGAGATCATCTAAGTATACTTCAAACAAGATTGCAGAAGTCATTTGAATTTAAACTTAGTCCTCCCATTATAATATTATATGCATGGAAACATTGATCAGACTTGATTTCATTGCAAATGAATCTATACTTTTGATTACAAGTAAGTATCGAGGCATCTCCAAGACCTTTATACACAACTTCAATTATGTGAAAAACCATTCCATGTTATGTTCTCCTCATGGTCACTTTGCAGTCAAGATACTCAGCCTTGAACAAAGAAATATTTATACTTAGGATTGAGAACAATCTTCTCCAATGACTCATCTTGACATCTATAGTATGTCTTCAGACTTTAAAATTTTACAATTGTTGTAGTGTGATAAAAAATACTTTCAAATTTTCCATAATTCATAATCTGGTCAAAACATCTTTGATACATGGTAAATCAACAACATAATCTAATTAAAAAATCATGGTAAACCATCAACATCAACTACTTTCCATTTTATGGTCAGTACTTGAAACATGTCCTATCTTAACATCAACTAGTCACCGTATTCTAATCAGACTGACACATGGTATACGAACTAGTCACCATCATCTTGGTCAATATCTCAGAATCATGGTGAATCTCCAAGGGCCTTGTCTGCTCAACTTAGTGTTCCTAAATTGAGGTCATAAATTGTCAACCAGGGCTAGTAAACTGTTGAAGTGAAGTGCACTATATGTGCCTAGGTATTTGTTTCTCACTACGTTGTGTTTAGTGTTTTTCCAATGTTTTTGGTTTTTTGTTTTATTCTAAGAGGAAAAGAACTAAGTTTTGGCAAAGAGAAGTTGTTGGTCACACTAAAATGGAGCAAAACCTATTCTAAACTATGTATGGCACTTAGAAAATGCAAAACTTTGACAAGAAAATAACTCACAACATGAACTCAGTCCAATTCATTCATTAGAAATATGTTAGAATAGCTTCATAAAAAGGATAAGTTAGTGCCTTGAGGTTCTTCTAAGTAAACAACCACCTACAAGATCACAGAGAAAATATTATCCATGGCTAGAATTTTTTTGGAACATATTTGGAAAAGATAGTCTGCAACACAGTGAGGAATTCTACTCTAAATTAACCTATGACATTGAAATTAACCCATTCTGCAACTTAAATTGTCACTACTAAGCCTCATTCGGAAGTTAGAAGTATTTTGGAATAGTTTTGGGAAAAAGGCTATTTGTACAATTATAAGAGACTACAGAATAGTCAAGGCCTTGAACTGATATCACTAATTCCTGTCCATATGATGATGTATTGGAAGAGATTAATAACAAGAGTAGTTTGTAAATAATGAAGGCCTTGAAATCTAATGGAACAAAACTAGCATACAACTAACTAATAAAACTAAGAATACAATGGATAAAGCTGAACTAAAATGCAATCATTCAAACTTGAAATACAGTGACCAAAACTGTACTAGAATGCCATTATCCTAACTTGAAATACAGTGAACAAAATCTGAGCTAGAGTGCCATTAATCTAACTTGAAATACAGTGAACAGAAACTGAACTAGTGCACCATTAATCTCCGGAGTATTACAACTACACTTATAATGCAACTAATCTCTAAAATATTACAACCTTGTCTCGTTCAGTATTAGTGATGTTTTGGAACAATTCGGAAGAACAAGTCTAGCTGTAACAATTGATGTAAATGAGCATAAAAACATAAAGTTCAGCAAAACACAACTAAGCTCTAAAACACCACAGCTATGTCTCATCCAGTATTAGTAATATTTTGGAAGAGTTCGTAAGAACAAGACTAACTGTAACAATTGATGTAATTGAGCACAAAAAAATATAAAGTTCAGAGAAATGCAACTAACTCTTAAAATACTACAGTTATATCTCATTCAATATTAGTGATATTTTGGAATAATTCGTAAGAACAAGACTAGACTGTAGCATCCAATGCAAGTGAATATAAAACACAAAGTTCAGAAAATTGCTTAAACTAGGAATGCAACAAGGCTAAAGTTACTTATCTAAGCAATGTGCACAAAGCTTCTCGGGCAGTAGGGGCCCTCTACCACCGGATTAGCATATAAATCTCTTCAAGATTGCCTCAAATATTGCAATAAAGTAGTGCTTCTTTCATTAAAGGAAAATTATTTCAAAAATATAGTATTACGGTCTTCTGAGATCTACCCAAAAAACATAAATCTAGCTAGTTGTTTCTTGGTCTCCCGAGTCATTCTTATAAGAAAATTACATAACTGCCCTTGAGATAAAATAGGAATAAATGTCTTTCCCAACTAAAATCAAATTAGAACTCTGGTGGAGGTCTCGTACTGTGATTAAAGACATCTGTACAGTCCTTTTTCTATTAGAAGTCTATCTCTTAGTTTTGGTTTCCCAAGTGCATAACCAACTGTAGAATTCTGCTCAGACTTCGTAGGGAGCAAGGAATGATGTGGATGAAGTCTGGAATTCACCCATATGCGTTTTTCTTTGAGGTGACACTTGGAACCTGTGAGAACATGAAGACAGCTGCGGAATCAACAACTAGCTATAGAATGGCTACATTCTGTAGCTACGTCTAGTAAAAAATTGCTACAACAACAAAACCATGAAAATGTAGCAAGTTAGTCATTATATACATTCTTAAAGAAAATTTAATTAATCCTATTGATCATTTAAGCCTATCATTGATAAGGGACAAAGGAAATGAAGTGAAATTTGGTGAAGGGGAAGGACACCTTTGGGGCTCAACATACCCCCACTGCAAAATTTTTGCATGTCCTCATGCAATCAACTCATATATTCTAAAAATTCTGCTAGGACATCTAGGATCCTTCTTCTAATTTTCCTGATAGTTAATGGTCTCCTAGTATTATTAATGACCAACTTGAATCTCAAATTTATAAGTTCCCTGCTCAACTTTTTGTTTTTCTTCTTCAATTTCTCATTTTCCTTGTACAACTTTTCCATTTGCAGAGAGAGAGTTGTATTCATATCACTTTTGAGCTTAACCTGCTCCCTTAAAATGTCATTCTCATTCTTGATATGCCTATTGAGTACTTCTAACTCATATTTGTCTCTTCTTAGTACATCAATGGCAGATTTTGGTGGGCTAGGAGTTCTGTCTCTACTTTCTGAGGCTCTCTTCTCTAATGTCTCAATATAATTATAAATTTGTTGTTGAGCTAGGTCTATCTCTGGAGTTTCTTCATCAAGATTCTTTTCATATTGGTGCTCAGGTGATCTAGCAGTTGGTGTCTTTTCATCCTCAATGTTTATGATTCTCGTTTGTCTAATCCCTGTTTTCTTCAATATACCTCTAAGTATGTGGCTTCGTCTTGGTTAAGATGGTCCTTCACATCTCTCCTTGGCATACCTTCTTATCATCTTCTCCTTTTTAAGTTATTTCCTAATTTCAGTCAATTTCTCAGAAATTATTTCTTCACTGTCCTCTTGTATAGACTTACCAATTTTAGTTTCAACAGCTTCGGAAATTTTCCTTCTCCTGCTTCTTCTTGTAGGCTTGCCTTCAGATGGGAGTTCCTTGGGTTCTTCAAAGTGATTCCTTACTAGAAACTCATCCCAATTGTCTCCCACTTTTCTCAAATGATGTTCAATTAGGATTTTAACTAGGCTGTGGTGGTACAGAGTGGTTTCTAGGAATTGAACCCTCTTTTGTACATTAGAGGCCATTCTCTTCAGGCTATGAAGTAGGAAAAAGGGTAAATTGATTTCTTCATCTAAGAAATGCATCATTAACCGAATATGATAAATATAGAGGGTACCAAACCTTCCCTCACAAGTTATAATTTTTTGCAAAATGAGCAACATATTCTGCCATTTATTCTTTAGTGCTGAGCTAGGAATACCCTTCTTAAAAATGGAAACATCCATACCTGGTTTTTTAAGCATTTTCCTCCATGCCTCATTATGAAATTATCTATTTTTGAACCACCGTTCTCCTTGCCTGGGTAATTTTGTTGCTTTTGTAATGAAAACCTCTGTAATAGTGAATTTAATATCTCCTATTTCGACCTTTGCTCCATTGAAGGAACGTGCAAATGTTTTAGTTACCTCCTTATGAAAACCATTAAATTTTTCCAAGAATTGTAACCACCCAGCCTGTTGTAGCATTTCTCTAATTTGTGGATAACCCTCCAAGTACTTGGTTCCAACTGGTTCGGTTCTTACTATGAGACCCATAACTTATCTTTTCAACCTTCAATTTACTTCTCTTCTATCCACTGTGAAAATGGCTGTTAAAGAGTTGTTTTTGCCCCAAAGGTGTTGTTCTCTTTTTATGCCATAAAAATTAGTTGCGGAAGGATGATATAGAACCAGTGAAATGTGGTGAGGGTGATTTACACGATTTAATGAATTTGAGAACCATCATGGGAGAAAAGACCACGGAAACATTTCGTGAGCAATTCAAAATCATCACTGAATACTTTGGTTGGTGACATGACCGAACATGTCACTTCAGTACTTTAACCGTTAAGTTTTAAATGATGATTTGAAATGGCGGAGTGGAAGGGATTTTGTCCAAAGTTTTTATGATAGGTTTAATAGGCATGATCAACACGAATAATTAAAACAAATTTTTGAATCATATATGACCTAAATATACTATAACTTTCATATTCTGTCATCATAATAATTTTACAACTCTACCTTTGCCTTTCCTTTAATTTTTGTGGTTTTGATATGCTTTGTCATCCTTTGGAAATCATTGATTCTTCAGTCTTCATAATTCCTTTGATTTTTCTTGTTGACATAGGTGTGCAGGGTCGATTTTCTACTGAACAAGTGTTGCTGGATAATTGCCTTCAGTATGTCTGGCTGCAGAATGTCTAGCTGGCTGGAGAATGTCTGACTGGCTACAGAATGTACATGTAGGAAATTTGAAACAGGAATGGAGTGTTGTATGAAATGGATCATGAAATATAGTGAAATGGATCAGGATTGAGGTGAAATGTAATGGAATGAAAAATAAAAGTGGTCTGCAATTTATGATTTGTAACACTCAATCTGCAGAAAGAGATCAAATTTTAGAAATCTGAGATGGAAATTAAAAGGACCATGGAATGGAGTGAATGACGTATGGATGAATGGAATGAATGAAATATGAATGAATGGAGCGAATGAAATATGAATGAAGTGAGACATGATGGAGTGAAACTTATGGTTTTTGTAATGATTGCTTGCAGAAAAAAAAATTTGAAAAGCTAAAGTGCCAGAAAGATTCTGATTTTCACTTTATCTTTTCTTTATAAACATGCTAATCAGTGATTAGTTTTCATGTTTATACTTTTTATTTATTTATTTATTTATATATTTTTTTTCTTCTGAATTCAGAAAATTCAACTAAGTTGATGAAGAAGAAAAATTCTTCTTCATTAACTTCACATCACTGTTTTCCTGGAATCTCTTGACAAATTCTTCTCTTGAAAGTGGCTTATGATATAGCTTCAATCTATGACCATTTACAAGAAAAGTGGCCTTCTCTTCATCTATTGTCCTGATTTTTATTGCTCCATTGTCAAAAATTATTATAATTTCATATGGCCCAAGCCAATGTGTTTGGAATTTACCTTGAAAATCCTTGAACTTTGAATCAAACAAGAGAGCCCAGTCACCTTCTTTGAACTTCTTTTCCTTGATGTACTTATCATGCCATCTATTCCTTTTCTTTTGGACTATACTTTTTTTCTGAACTGCATCTTGTCTGATCTCATCCAATTCATTAATCTGCTCCAATTTGTGCTTTTGTGCCTCTGTTAGATCAATTCCTAGCTGAACTGCCATTTTAAAAGTTTGAATCTGAAACTCTATGGGAAGCAAAACGTATTTTCCATAAACAAGTTCATAAGGAGTATGGCCTGTTGTGCTTCTCCATGTAGTTCTATAGGCCCACAAAGCTTCAGGAAGCCTGTCTGCCCAATCTCTTCTATGTAAATGAACATTCTTTGTTAGGATCCCTTCAATGACCTTATTAGTAGATTCCACTTGACCATTTGCTTGTGGATGATAGGGAGTAGATTTTATGTGTCTGATTTTGTACCTCTCCATCATTTGTTCCACTAGCTTTGATGTAAATTGAGCTCCTTGATCTGTAACAATTTCCCTTGGGACACCAAAACAAGTAAAAATATCCTCAAAAAGAAAATTAACTACAGATGCTTCAGTAGCAGAAAGTAATGGCTTGGCTTCTACCCATTTGGTAACATAATCAGTGCAAACTAATATATATTTATTTTTCTTTGATGGAGGACTAATAGGTCCTACAAAATATAAAGCCCATTTTTCAAAAGGTTCAATATGTACCTGAGGCTGCAATGGCATCTCACCTGAAGGAGAAGGTTTCCCTACCCTTTGGCAACTGTCACACCTTTTGACATACTCTTTAGCATCTTTAAAAGGGGATGGCCAATAGTATCCTAAATGAAGGACCTTATAAGCTGTCCTTTTATCAGCAAAGTGTCCGCCACAAGGTTCATCATGACATGCCTTGAGGATCTCAGGCATCTCATCTTCCCGAACACATCTCTTAATGATAAAATCTGGACCTGTTTTGTATAACTCATTAGCAACCCATGAATATTTTGCACTGTCATAAATGATCTTTCTTTTGTCTCTTGCATTCATTATTGAAGGAAATTTCCCTGAAACTAAATAATTAGCAATGTCAACAAACCAAGGAGTTTGAGTAGAAATTGCAAAAAGATATTCATCAGGGAATTGATCTTCAACTGGAGTGTTATCTTTAATGTTTTGGAGTCTAGATAGGAAATCAGCTACTGTGTTTTGTTTTCCAGGCCTATCTAGAATGGTAATGTTGAATTCTTGTAAAAGCAATAACCATCTTATGACTCTGCCATTAGTAATTGATTTATTCATTAGATATCTAATTGCAGAGTGATCTGTGTGAAAAAAAGTTTCATAGCCTATTATATAGTGTCTGAATTTGTTTATGGCATGAACAACAACTAAAAAATCTTTTTTCAGTTACAGTATAATTTAAATCTGAAGGAGTCAAATTTTTACTAGTATAGTAGATGGCATAAGGAGTCAGGTCTTTTTGTCCCAATACTGCTCCTAGAGCTGTATCTGAGGCATCTGTTGAAATATGAAAAGGTAACTTCCAGTTAGGTCCCCTTAAAATAGGTGCTTCAGAAATTTTTGTTTTCAGGGTCTCAAAGGCTAACTGGAAATCATGATTCCACTTGAATTCACAATCCTTGGTGTTGTCGCTCCTAGTGACAGCCTAGAGTTTCCATAGACCAGTGCCTAGGACATATTATCATAGCAAGGAGCATGTAATATAACTTGGGTGTCAATCCAAAAGCTCTTCTGCTATCTCTTGTAATACAAGGAAATTGATTTAATTGGGACCAGAATCTACAAAAACTGTCACAGAGAAATTATTGTTGCAGAGACAATATGTAAAGTTCCAATACAAAAGCATCAGACAGTTAAGAGAAAATTTACTGTAAAGAGGGCCGATTCAAGTAATATGCCACAGAAATCAAATATCCGAAGGTGTGTGTGCGGTGAAAGAAATATTAAGAAGATATCAGTTAACCTTGAGCTGGTGCCCAGATACACAACAGAACCACATATGGGCTTATCAATCTAAGAATCCATACATGACAATGGCGTTTTAAAAGCACCCTCCCAAAGTAACTAATATAGAAAAAATATGGATGAAATGCATATGAAACAGTATATCATGCCTGAGCCATATTTAAAGCGCTTGACTGATCCAAGTATGGGTATCAACTAGGATAAATCCTTACCTAAAATCAGTGAGCCACTCGCATTCCAGTACATGATACAAGAAGATGGGTGAAATGAAAAATTATATTAAACACATCAGAGAAAGTTATATACTGTGGGATACCAAAGACTAGAATCCTTCGAAGCCGGAATTTAAATTCTTCAATGCCGGACACTGCATTCCTTAATTTTTCATTGATATTTCTTCACTGCTCCATTAATTTCTCCATCTGCTCGATCTGTGTTTTGAACGGCTCTGGAGGGTTTGATAGATCTCAACCACTGCTTATTAAATATCAGTTATTTCACAACAGCCTCCCAAGCTTTTCTTCATAAATTGGCTTTTGAAAAATTGTCCTTCGAAGCGGCCTCAGCTTCCATAATGGAGGCTGTGAATTATGATAGTTCTCCATCGCCAGAAACTTGCAAAACCCACAAACAAGTTAAGAAAAAAGAAAACCAGACATAGAGATGGTGGGGAGGAGGGATCCAGGGGCATGGTGGTGCAGACTCGTCGAAATGGTGAAACAATGTGGGGTGATGGAAAACACAGAAGGATGGCGGATAAGTATTGAAGGGATACGTAAAATTTAATGTGGACAGTGGAACTTTGACCTTTTAATAAAAAGATATATGGGAAGTTGAGGGATGTACGATGGAAGCGCGTGGCAGTGTGACGTGGAGGGAAGACTTGGTCAACTGTGTGTAAATGATTCTGGGCCATACGATTTACCAATGGGATTGACGGTTGAGACTTCACCGGAGGGCGATGGACTGCGGGCCCGGGGTACTATGCACTGGGGCTAAAATTCACACAACTTGGGAAAGTGGTAGCCGTTGGATGGAGTGCTCAGGATCGGACGGTCATGATGGATATCGCTGTGCGAATTTGGCCGAAAGATAATACGCGATGAACGGTGGTATTGAGACCGTACTCAGGGACGCGTGGCTAACACTGAATGGAATCGCTGCGATTGGAAGAATATCGCCCGCCCTGGATAAGCGGTGCAATGAAAACAGGCCGGTTTTTGCATGGTACTTTCGGGCGTAGGGACCACCAGGACAGACGCGCCACACACCGTTTATTGGAGATTTAATCGGACGGCGGGCAGATGTTTAGAGCGGGTAAGTGGAGTGGGGACCGTGTGCGTGGTGGAGCCGTAGAGGCCATCAGATCTGTGTAAATCTATGGTCTAAAATGTGCCAAATCTGTATATTGGATAAGCCCCCCTCAGAGTAGCTCTTGGTTAAGCGCTGAGGCTATATGAAGAAAAAGACAGGGGGTGCTGGGACCGAAGGGGATAGGATTTAAATATTTCAAAAGTGAGTCTTTCAGCCTTCTACTATGCAATTTGGAGGCAGAGGAAGGCAACGGTAAGCAGAAAAAAGGATTTCTTAGGCCATGGTAGGAAATTTGAAAGGTTTAAGTGGGGTTAATGGCCAAAATGTTAAAGGGGGCTGACATGGTCAACATCGGCTCCATCTGGGGATGACAAGTTCATCCCTGAACGTGTCGAGAACTTCGCAGAACACCTGATCATCTGATAAGCAAAATTTTCTCTTCAGCCCCTCTGCATTTCACTTTACCATTCATCATGGCACCCACATTATTCCGAAAAAGGTAAAACAAAGAATAATATACAATATGGTACATCAGGCTCTCTGCATTAATCAGAATTGGAAATAGGGCTTAAGGAATTGACAATTTACAGGGGCGTCAAGAAAATCACCCTGTAAATTCTCCAATATGAACGTATTATTACCTCCCTGTTCCACAATTTTGAAGGGACCAAACCAAAGTGGATCGAATTTACCATGTTTTCCCTTTTCGGCTCTTCGTACATCCCATCTGAGCACTAGATATCCAATTTGCAATTTCCTGTCTTTTGCATGCTGATCAAATATATGTTTGCTTTTCTCTTGATATTCTGTTAATCTCTGATTCACTTGGTCCCGTGTTTCCTCTAATTCCACCAATTGATTGATTCTCCTGATCATATCATCAGGTTCCTCCTGACTTTCTTGTATGAAACGTGCCACTGGTAAAGCCAGCTGTACAAGAAACACTACTGCTCGTCCATATACCAATTCATATGGAGATTTCCTAGTTTCTCTCTTGCTGGTGATTCTATTAGCCCACAGAGAAAATTTTAATTGGGAATCCCAATTCTTCTGATTCTCATTTATAGTTTTTTTAAGGCCCTCACCAAAGTTTTATTAGAAGATTCTGCCAAATCATTTCCTTGTGGATAATAAGCTGTGGAGTGATTAAGTGCAATATTATATTGTTGACAGAAATTTACAAATTTTTCAAATTTGAAGGCCTGTGCGTTATCAGTCACTATTCTAGCAGGGCAGCCAAACCTGGATATGATGTTTTCTTCCATGAACTTTATGATGACAGTGTCAGTAGCATTCCTTGCAGGTATGGCTTCCACCCATTTTGTAAAATAATCTGTGGCAGTCAATATCCATTTATGCTGGCCACTTGAGGGTGGATGTATCTCACCTATAAAATATATTCCCCATTGTTGAAATGGCTCATTCACATGAACTAGAATCAGGGGCAGAGCTGCCAACTTCTGTCTCTTAGCGAATTTCTGACACTTATCACATGCTCTGACCCAAGTAAAAACATCTCCAAATAATTTTGGCCAATAGAAACCGGCCTTCAGGATTTTTTGAGCTGTAGCCCTCCAGCTATAATGTCCTCCGCAGATTCCCTCATGAAATTCCACCATTATACTCTCTACTTCATCCTCTATGAGGCATAGGAGTAGGATTCTAGAACGATCTCTCCAATATAGCTGCCCATTAGCAACTATGTACTTCTATGATTTTAGTCTTAAAGCCCTGTATTTTGCTTTATTACAACTTGGAGGATAGCTGAGTGTCAAAAGATATTCAACTATTTCTTTGTACCATGGACTGGTGAGGTATTTTATATGTGTTTTCTGAGAAGCAACTTCCAGTCCTTGCTGCTCCCCTTCTCTCTCAGACTCTTCACTTGAAATCATAGACAAATTTATGCCCAGAGCTTGATAGTTTGATTTAGATAGAATTTTTGCAAGCCCTTGTCCTTTGATCAGCTTGGTAGGGCGGATATCTAGATCATACTCCTATATTTTAGCAATCCACCTTCCCCTTTTTCCTTCACTGTCTCCCCGAACAAGGATATCCTTTATTGTTGTAGTAGGTACAAATGCAGTGATGTGAGACTGCAAAATATATATGCGAAAAGCTTTGAGGGATTTTACCAGGGCATAGGCCTGCTTCTCCAATATATTATATTTCAGTTCTGCATCATGGAGCACCTGACTGAAAAAGGCAATAGGCTGCTCATATCCTTCTTCATTTTTCTATAATAACACTCCGGCTACTCTATGTGGTGATGCAAAGGAAAATATCATAAAAGGCTTTGCATAATCTGGTCCAGCTAGCACAGGAGCTTCATAAAGTGCCTGTTTTATCCTGGTGAATGCCTCTCTAGATTCCTGGGACCATTTTACTTCATTATTCTTTTTCAGCATATCAGTTATATGCCTAACTATCTTAGCATAATTAGGGATAAACCTTCTCAGAAAATTGATTCGGCCTAGAAACACCTACACTTCTTTCTTATTCCTGGGGAGAGAAATACCATTTATAACTTCCACTCTTTTAGGGTCTATTCTTACCCCCTCTTTAGTTACAATATGCCCCGAAAGTTTGCCTTCCTCCAATGCAAATAAAGAATTTTGTGGATTGTGAGAAATATCATACCTTCTGCATTTTTCAAAGGTTTTGCGCAAATGCTCAATGTGCTTAGCGTCACCTTTTGAAAACACTGTGATATCATCGAGGTATATACCACCAAAAATTTATCCTGCTCCCCAACAAAAGCAATGTCCATAGCCCTTTGGAAAGTGGCCCCTGCATTAATCAATCCAAAAGGCATCCTGGCATACATAAATGTGCCCCATGGTGTGGTGAATGCAGTTTTATTCTGATCTTCTGGAAGTACGACCACCTGATTGTAACCAGAAAAACCATCCATCATTGACATTCTGGAAGCTCCGACCACTTTCTGCAGAATGTGATCCATATTTGGCAATGGATAGTTATATTTTAAGGATGCTCTGTTTAAATTTCGGAAATCCACACACAACCTTATTTCTCCATTCTTCTTTCAGACTGGGACTAGGTTTTCCACCCATTCAGAGTATCTCAATGGCATAATTATTTTGGCCTTTAGCAGCTTCTTAATTTCCTTTTCAATGGATGGAAGCAGCAGAGGATTTATTTGTCTGAGCTTCTGCTTATAAGGTATTGCATCTTCCTTCAGAGGAATTTTATGCTGCATTATATTGATATCAAAAGTTTTCAGGTCCTGATAAGACCATGAAAACACATCCATGTATGACTAAAATAATTTTAGGTATTTCTTCTTGTATTCTTCTGGGACCTTCTTAGATAATTTGACAATTTTGGGCTCAACATTAATACCCAGATTTAGATCTTCTACCTGATTTTCTTCTACCACTTTACTAGGCTGCAATGGGACATCATTCTTGTCAAATAATCTTTCTAGAGGCACCAACCCTCTAGGGATGACATTTCCCTTTAACTGCAGCACTTTACTTCCTGCCATTTTCTCTTCCCATTTATTTTCTAAAGTATCCTCAGCCTCATCTTTTTCACAATCATCAATCTCCATATTAGAGAATTCTCCCACTGTCTCCAGGAATCTCTTTATTTGTTCATCGTCTTCAAATACCTGCTAGTGCTTGATGTTATCTGGGATTGATGGTCGATAACGTACCTCCACTTCATATCTTAAGAGAGGGTTCTGGGGAGGACGAAATGTACTAGCAGCCACAGCAAGGGATTCTGCCATTCTGTTCTATTCCCAGGGCATGAATTGGATATTAAATGCTAAGAAGAAGTTCTCCACCATGTCCCACACTTCATTCTTGTATGCCCTCAATCGAGGATGTTTAGCTTGACATTGATTTCTGATTTTTCTGACCACCAGCTCAGAGTCTCCTAGAACTTTTAAACATTGTATGCCCATGGTCTTGGCTGTCTGCAATCCTAACAACAGTGCTTCATATTCAACTACATTATTAGTAGCCTCGTATTCCAATTTGAAAGACAGTGGGACCCAGTTTCTTGTAGGGGAAATTAATAGTACTCCAGCTCCATTGCCTTCTTTAGAATTTGTCCCATCAAAATGTAATGTCCAGATTCCTGCTTCATGGTTCTCTGAAGGCTGTTCAGTTTTGACTTGACAGAATGATGGCTCATGAGCATAGTCTTGATCTTCTTCCAGCATTAAGCATGAAAAATATCCTTCCTTACTGTAGACTGGGGAGTTAATAGAGCCATTAGCCTTTGTAACCATCTTGACAAATCTAGTTTCTCTGTATAATCTCCTTTCCTGGCCACCAAAAATAGGGATAGTGGCATAGGTTAAATCCATCTTGAGTGACCCGCCAATTTTTGTTCCCCGGGATCTTGACAACAACATGCCAAAGCGAGTTGGGATGTCAACCACCACAATGTCCATTACTATACTTTTTGCGGGAATTTGGGCCAAATTGACCACTAAATCTTTAATCATTCCCAAGCATTTAACTCTTTTGGAATCAAATGAATATAGGTATTTATATGGGCGAGTGATTTGTAGTCCTAGTTATTCCATGACTGATAGAGGCATAATATTATGGGAAGCTCCATAATCTAGCATACAGTTGTGTAATAGCAGGTCATGAATCACTAGAGACACATAAAATGGAGGAGTAGAGGGATCTATCTCCTTGACATGTGGGCCAAAAACAACCATGGGTCTTTCTTCTTGGAGGTTAAGACTGTCTGGAATTATTGGTGCTTCAGGAGGAAACAATAAAGAAGTAACTTGAGATTGATATGCAGGTTGTTTCAACAGCTCAGTCAAGGGGACTGGGATTTTGACTTTCTCAAGTTCCTTTTGCAGATTAAGAGCAGGAGGGGACTTTTCTATTACAACTTCTTTTGACTCTGTATTTTCAGCTGAGGATTTAACTTCTTTTGGTATAACTTTCTCATTAGGAGGAGTGGCTACTTTTGAAGAAGAAGGAATTTGATCACTAGACTGTAAAGGTTTGTTTATATGATTCTTACCTTTTTCTGCCACTTTCTACACTGTTGATTCCTTCTGAGTAGGTGCTTCCTTCTGGGGTGGCTCTTCTTCTTCATCTTGAGTCCGAGTCCTCTTCCTTGAAGATCTGAGATCATATCTTCTATTGAAATGTGCTTGCATGAAATCATTAAACTATTTGCAATAATGATCAATTTCTGCATCTTCTGTGTCTCTGATCTCTTCTTCCGCTTCTTGTAATGGGCATTATACTTCATCATTGTTTGAGAAAGAGAGGTTTACATCTTGCAGTTCATAGGCAACATCTTCAGCGGAGTCATCTGCTGGGCCTTCCAGGTATAATGGGTGTGGCACTTGATCCTGTTGCTCCTTTGCTTCCCTTGGCAATATTTGCAGGGGTGGCTTTCTATACTGAGGATTGTAACCCCTGTTTGGAGCATTCTGGAAGTTCTTGGAAGCTGAGTTCTTGGTCTCCAATTCAAGCTTGACCAATTTGTTAGAAAGATTCTTAATCATTTTGTTCATTTCTTCAATTCTATCTGAATCCTTATCTTGATTAGAAGTAGATACTTCCTCTTTGCCTCTTCTTCTGGTATCCTGTTCAGCTTTCCCTCTTAATTTTCTAGTGGAAGAAAAATTTGCTTCCAACTCAAGAGTATCTGACTGAGCATCATCTAGGGTGGCAGGATTTCTTTCCCTGAGAGAGAAACCAAAATATGAGTCAAAGGCTGCTATGAAAACAACTTTGGAAGCATTTTGATGAGGCTTCATATCTACGGGGAGGTTTAGATATAACTTGTTAAATCTTTTGATAAACTTAGACACCCCTTCATTATGTTTCTTCTTTAGTGTATTGAATTCAGTAAGACACTGACCATGATCTTTCTTTTCTCCCCATTTTCTGAGAAAGGTATTTTCCATATCGTCCCAAGTGGTTATGGAATAGTTTCCTAATGTTTTGAACCATTTTCTCGCTTCACCATCCAAGTATTGCAAAAATAGTCTTAAGACTACATCAAAATGTTCTACATTAAAGTTCTCTGCAAAAGAGAAAAAAGTCTCAAGATGTTTTTGAGCATCAATTTCATTTTCCCCAGTGAATCTGGGCAAGATCTTCAAATAATCTTGTGGCATATCATTCAGCACTTGAGGTAATGCCAGGGGAGCATATTTATTCAACAAAAAGGCTGGAACATTATCCATTGGAGGAGGTGGGGGTTGTGCAACAATCTGGTGTACAAATGGAGGAAGAGGAGAAGGTGGAAGTGGAGTATGAATAACAATAGGAATATATTGTACAGCAGCCTGAGGTGTAGATGGGAATAGATCATGGTTAACAACAGCTAATTCAGTGACTTCTTTAACCACTTCAGCCTCAGGAGTAGGGTGAAAGTTCTCTTTAGCTTTGACACCTCTTCTAGGTGGGCTATCTGAATAGTATTCTGTATCTCCCACAGTGGAGTCAAGATTTTCTATTGGGATTTCTTGAGAAGAAGAGGATGGGTAATATTCTATAGAAAGCTCAGGGATTTCATCATGGGTTGACCTCTTCTCTTTCCAAATTCTTCTATGTATGATCTTTTCTGGATCAAAAACTGAAGGGGTCTTTGGCTGAGCCGTATCTAACCTCAAATGTGGCTTACGAGGAGCCAGGACTACAAATAGATTTATCAAATAACAACAATGGAGTCGCCAAGGTGAGAGATATGCAACTCTTCAACTCTCTGTGCTCACCTGATTAGAGAGTGAACATGGTTTGTCGAGGCCCAGGGAAACTGATTTTCTTAAATTCGATCCCCGACAATGGCACCAGAAAGATGTTGTCGCTCCTAGAGACAGCCTAGAGTTTCCATAGACCAGTGCCTAGGACATCTTATCATAGCAAGGAGCATGTAATATAACTTGGGTGTCAATCCAAAAGCTCTCCTCCTATCTCTTGTAAAACAAGGAAATTGATTTAATTGGGACCAGAATCTACAGAAACTGTCACAGAGAAATTATTGTTGCAGAGACAAGATGTAAAGTTCCAATACAAAAGCATCAGACAGTTAAGAGAAAATTTATTGTAAAGAGGGACGATTCAAGTAATATGCCACAGAAATGAAATATCCGAAGGTGTGTGTGCAGTGAAAGAAATATTAAGAAGATATCAGTTAACCTTGAGCTAGTGCCCAGATACACAACAGAACCACATATGGGCTTATCAATCTAAGAATCCATACATGACAATGGCATTTTAAAAGCACCCTCCCAAAGTAACTAATATAGCAGAAATATGGATGAAATGCATATGAAATAGTATATCATGCCTAAGCCATATTTAAAGTGCTTGACTGATCCAAGTATGGGTATCAACTAGGATAAATCCTTACCTAAAATCAGTGACCCACTCGCATTCCAGTACATGATACAAGAAGATGGGTGAAATGAAACATTATATTAAACACATCAGAGAAAGTTACATACTGTGGGATACCAAAGACCAGAATCCTCTAAGATAGACAGAAATCATCCTCACTGAGACCCTACAGGCTCTGAGCCTTTATACAAGAGCTTTACAAAATGTATATCAAAAATCCTTTCACAGCACCATTTTCTGATAAAAGTCTGGAACCCTTACAATGTCTTTCTTCTCGTTTTTTATAGGAGAAACCGAAGACTTTAGAGAATGAGGTAGGTGATGTACATTGAAGTTGCTTAGTTCAAACAAAATGGCGGAAACATTTGTGCCCATACTATTTGATGGCTATGAAATGCTGAATGTACTTGAAAATTCGCTTGCAGAAATAAATGCACTGAGTAGAAAATCTCTTCAGGAACCCAGTATAGAGATACATCCACCTGAACATTTTGTCCTTTCCTGAAGAAAATCCGGCTGAAATAAAACCTTGAAAGAATTGATTTTTGTGCTTTGTACTCTCTGTCTTCCAACTTTGAATTGGAATTTAAATTCTTCAATGCCGGACACTGCATTCCTTGATTTTTCATTGATATTTCTTCGCTGCTCCATTAATTTCTCCATCTGCTCGATCTGTGTTTTGAACGGCTCTGGAGGGTTTGATAGATCTCGACCCCTGCTTATTAAATATCATTTATTTCACAACAGCCTCCCTAGATTTTCTTCATAAATTGGCTTCTGAAAAATTGTCCTTCGAAGCGGCCTCAGCTTCCGTAATGGAGGCTGTGAATTATGATAGTTCTCCATCGCCAGAAACTGCAAAACCCACAAAAAAGTTAAGAAAAAAGAAAACCGGACATAGAGATGATGGGGAGGAGGGATCCAGGGGCATGGTGGTGTAGACTCGTCGAAATGGTGAAACAATGTGGGGTGATGGAAAACACAGAAGGATGGCGGAGAAGTATTGAAGGGATATGTAAAATTTAACGTGGACAGTGGACCTTTGACATTTTAATAAAAATATATATGGGAAGCTGAGGGATGTACGATGGAAGCGCATGGCGGTGTGACGTGGAGGGAAGACTTGGTCGGCTGTGTGTAAACGATTCTGGGCCATACGATTTACCAATGGAATGGACGGTTGAGACTTCACCGGAGGCCGATGGACTGCGGGCCCAGGGTACTATGCACTGGGGCTAAAATTCGCGCAACTCAGGAGAGTGGTAGCCGTTGGATGGAGTGCTCAGGATCGGACGGTCATGATGGATATCGCTGTGCGACTTTGGCCGAAAGATAATGTGTGATGAATGGTGGTATTGAGACCGTACTCAGGGACGCGTGGCTAACGCTGAATGGAATCGCTGCGATTGGAAGAATACTGCCTGCCCTAGATAAGTGGTGCGATGAAAAAAGACTGATTTTTTCACGGTACTTTCGGGCGTAGGGACCACCAGGGCGGGTGTGCCACGCACCGTTGATTTGAGATTTAATCGGATGGCGGGCAGATGTTTAGAGCGGGTAAGTGGAGTGGGGACCGCGTGCGTGGTGGAGCCGTAGAGGCCGTCAGATCTGTGTAAATCTATGGTCTAAAATGTGCCAAATATGTATATTGGATAAGCCCCCCTCAGAGTATCTCTTGGTTAAGCACTCGGGCTATATGAAGAAAAAGACAGGGGGTGCTGGGGCCGAAGGGGCTAGGATTTAAATATTTCAAAAGTGAGTCTTTCGGCCTTCTACTATGCAATTTGGAGGTGGAGGAAGGCAACGGTAAGCAGAAAAAAGGATTTCTTAGGCCATGGTAGGAAATTTGAAAGGTTTAAGCGGGGTTAATGGCCAAAATGTTAAAGGGGGCCGACATGGTCAACACTTGGTAAGTAATTTGAAAAGTGGAGATGCTATCTTGGTGAATTTTTCTATAAACCTTCGATAATATCCTGTAAATCCAAGAAAAATCCTAAAATCTTTTTGACAACTTGGAATAGATAAGTTAGAGATGACTTCAACTTTTGACTCATCAACTCTAATCCCATCCCCTGAAATGTGATGTCCCAAAACAATTCCTTCAGTAAAAATCATAAAACACTTCTCATGACTTAGTGAAAGATTTTCTTCTTTACATCTCTTTAAAAAAATTTCCAATTTTGCTAAAGCTTCTTCAAATGTATTTCCATAAACTATAAAATCATCCATATATACCTCTACATAATCATGTATTAGATCTGAAAAAATTCCTAGTACTTCCCTTTGAAATGTTGCAGGTGCATTACATAATCCAAATGGCAATACTCGGTAAGCATAGGTACCCAAAGGATAGGTAAATGTGGTTTTGTCTTGATCTTCAAGTGCTACTTGGATTTGATTATAACCACTAAACCCATCTAAAAATGAGAATTACTTTTGGCCAGCTAATGTATCTAATACCTGATCTATGAAAGGTAGGGGAAAATGATCTTTAAGAGTAGCTTTGTTTAATTCTCGGTAGTCAATACATACCCTCCATTTACCATTTTTATTTGGCACAATTACCAAAGGAGAAACCCACTGACTATCTAAAATGGGATAGATAAAGTTAACATTTAACAATTTCTGCAATTCTTCCTTAACAATCTCCCTAAGATTTGGATTCATCCTTCTCTGAGGTTGTCTGATTGGTTTACAATTTTCCTCTATGTAGATGTGATGAGTGCAAGTCTTGGGGTTTATCCCTTTCATATCAGTGTACTCCCATGCATATGCAGAAGAATGTCTCTGTAATATCTTGACTAGCTCTTCTTGTTGAGATTTCTCTAGGTTCTTGTTTATGTTTAAGGTTTTTCCTGGAAATATCTCAATTGTAGAGCTGCCAAATTTATCCATGGAATAGAGAGACATCTGTCTTGATGATAAAAACTCAATGTTGGATTCTTCTTGAAATTGTTCATGTTTGTATTCCGAAGAGGATTCAAAGTTTTCTAAGGTATTCAAAATTTGGCTATCTTCACTAATTTCTGAAATTGTGAAGAGAGGTTGTAAGTCTTCTTCATCCTCTATCCATTGAGTATCATCTAATTCTGTAATTGTTCTTGTTGGAGGATACAAGGTAAATTTCTTGGTTGAACTACCATCAGAGATGTACATATCACCGGATCTACAACTAATGAAAGCATCAGCTGTAGCTAACCAAGGTCTTCCTAATATAATAGGATGCCCTCCTAGATTATTCTTAGGAGTTAGGATCATAAAATCCACAGGATATTCCCAAGAATCTAGGGACGTTGGAATGTCTTCTATTACCCCATCAGGTTTGATCACAGATCTGTCTGCTAATTGTAATAATTTGGGTGTAAAAAGAAGATTAGGAAGTTTCAGTTTATCCATGATTTGTCTACTCATAATATTGATTGCTGCTCCTAAATCAATAAGTGTGTTTTGGATCTCAATCCCATTGATGTGAATTTTAACAACTAGATTTCCTGGGTCTAGATACTTTGGAATAGCAATCTTACCCATCATGATATCTGCTATTTTTCCTGCCAGTTGAATTTTCTTTATCTCTCTTATTCTTTTTCTTGTTTTCTTCTCGCTCAACTCCTTTATTGTTTTTGCTAATATTGGAATTTCCTTGATGGCTTGTAATAATGGGATCTTAATACAAACATTTCTCAACTCATCTAGGAAATCATAATTAGGCACCATAATTTTTTTTTCTACACCCCTATCAATTTGTAATATTTCTGGAAAGGGAGGTGTAGAAGTGGATGTTGATGGCTGCTCTAATATAGGAGTTGAAATTATTGGCTCTTTTTGTTTTGATTTTTCAATGTTTGGGTCTTGGAAAGATGTGTTCTCTTCAAGACTTTTATTTATCCGTAGAGAATCTTCCTCAGAATTGTCTTGCTCTTGTATGATTATAGAAGGTTTCCTCTTTTCAAGTATTCTTCCAGACCTAAGTTGAACATCACTAAGGTCTAAAGGAGTGATCCAATAAGTTGGAAACTGTTGGCCTTCTATCATGTATGTGTTCTGAGGATTTTTATTGTTGGGGTTTGGTATAGGTTGGGCAGGAAACTGATTTGTTTTCTGAGGAAATGGTAATGGAAGTGGTTGATTGTGATGTTGTGGATTTTGAGGATTTTGTTGAAAATTTTGTTGAGGAGGGAAATGTGGATATGGTGGATAGGATGGTGGATATTGGTAATACTGAGAGTATCTTCCATAGGGATTTTGTGCTCCTTGCACCCAAGTTTGTGATTGATTTTGAAATTGGGGCCAAGGTTGCTGCCAAGAATTCCAATTTAGTGGGGGTTGATTGTACAACTGATCATGAAATCCTTGTGTTTGAGGTCCTTGCCAAGGTCTCCTGGAGACAAAATTGAGAGATTCTGTGGAACTTGTAGAATTTTCTTCTTGAAAGATAGCTTTAAGACCAGGAAGTGAAGGACAACACTTGGTCTCATGTTTTTCTGAACAAATTACACAAGTCTCCACAACTTTTGCATCCAAAGGGCACTCTCTCAAGGCATGTTTCTTTCTACATTTGGGACAAAATATTGCTAGGGCATCAGATTCAGTTTTCTTCTTGTTTTGTAACTTAAGGGTTTCTATTTGTTCACTAAGACTCCCCAAGATATCAGATTTGAATTCATGAAGCATATGTCCTATTTCTGCCCTACTTACTGTCCCAGAAGCAAACTTACTTGCCCTTGCAAGAGCAGGGTCTCTTGGTCCTTTTACAATTTTTGATTTCCCTCTTGAAAGGTTGATACACAATTCAGCTATTTCGGGTAATGTGAGCTGAGATATATCCCCTTTTCCCATCATGTTAAGGATATCTAACCATTCATCCCTAATTGTCTTCAACAAGAGAGCTTTCAAGGTGTCTTGGTCTAAGTTTTCTATTTTTGCCCTCTTGATGTTATAGTTGAACCTTTCCAACAAATCTTCCATATTTTCATCTTCTTTTTGTAACATTTTAAAAACTTCCTCCTTATGGTTGACTGGCATACAGTAATCAAAATACCTCTCTAGAAATGCTTGTTTCATGTCTTCCCATGTCCTAATAGAACTTTTGATCAAACTCATAAACCATTTTAATGTTGCTCCTTTCAATATTGAAGGGAACAGTTTAAGCTTTTGGGCATCTTGTAAGTAGTCATAGGTTCTACATAGGACTTCAAATTAAAATAGGAAGGTTTCAGGATCTTCAGTTTTAAGTCCATAAAAGTTTGGAAGGATAGAGGGTGAATTTTTTTTCATAGTTGCATTGGTTTCTTCATCTACTATAGGAAACCCAAAAGAGCTTCCCATTTCTCTTCTACCTCTTCCTCTGCCTCCTTCTCCTTCTGCACCTCTACCTCTAACCCCTCCAAATAGTGTGTGTTCTCCATTAAAAACTCCTCCTCCCCCTTCTTCTGCCATAGTTGATTCTTCTGTGAAGCAGTGCTGTGAGAACCCTAGCGGTGTGTCTTTGGTCTGTCTTCGGACAGTTCCCACGGACAAAGTGAAAGGTCTTCATAATGGAACATTCATTCAAGTCCTCCTGAAAGCTCCAGGATCAAAGAAAGAGTGAATGTGGGTCTGAGTTGGAGGTGTACTAGCTCTTGGTCTAGGTGAAACAAGGGAAATTTCAGAACCTGGCCTGCTTGGTGAATCTACTCTCAGTCTCTTTCTTACTCATATAACTGCGTATGAAGGTAAGAACAATAAGGCTACCCAGTTACACTTTCCTCAACAATGGCGCTAAATTTTTTTCAACCTTAGTGTTCCTAAATTGAGGTCATAAATTGTCAATTCAGGGGCCAGTAAACTCGTTGAAGTGGAAGTACCTCATATGTGCCTAGGTATTTGTCACTACGTTGTGTTTGGTGTTTTTCCAATGCTTGGTTCTATGTTTTATTCTAAGAGTGGAAAAGACCAAGTTTCTAAGGGAAGAGAAGCTAAGTTTATCACACTAAAATGAAAACCTATTCTAACCATGTATGGCACTCATAGAAATGCAAAAATTTGACAAGAAAATAACTCACAACATGAACTCAATAACTCACAAAATGAACTCAGTCCAATTCATTCATTAGAAATATGTTAGAATAGCTTGAGAAAAAGGATAAGTTAGTGCCATGAGGTTCTTCTAAGTAAACAACCACCTACAAGATCACAGAGAAAATCTTATCCATGGCTAGAATTTTGTTGGAACATATTTGGAAAAGACAGTCTGCAACACAGTGAGGAATTCTACTCTAAATTAACCTATGACACTGAAATTAACCCATTCTACAACTTAAATTGTCACTACTAAGCCTCATTCGGAAGTTAGAAGTCTTTTGGAATAGTTTTGGGAAAAAGGCTATTTGTATAATTATAAGAGATTGCAGAACAATCAAGGCCTTGAACTGATAGCACTAATTCCTGTCCATATGATGATGTATTAGAAGAGATTAATAAAAAGAGTAGTTTGTAAATAATGAAGGCCTTGAAATCTAATGGAACAAAACTAGCATACAAATAACTAATAAAACTAACAATACAATGGATAAAGCTGAACTAAAATATAATCATTCAAACTTGAAATACAGTGACCACAACTGTACTAGAATGCCATTATCCTAACTTGAAATATAGTGAACAAAATCTGAGCTAGAGTGCCATTAATCTAACTTGAAATACAGTGAACAGAAACTGAACTAGTGCACCATTAATCTCCAGAGTATTACAACTACACTTATAATGCAACTAATCTCTAAAATATTACAGCCCTGTCTCGTTCAGTATTAGTGATGTTTTGGAACAATTCAGAAGAAAAAGTCTAGCTGTAACAATTGATGTAAATGAGCATAAAAACATAAAGTTCAACAAAACACAACTAAGCTCTAAAACACCACAGCTATGTCTCATCCAGTATTATTAATATTTTGGAAGAGTTCGTAAGAACAAGACTAACTGTAACAATTGATGTAATTGAGCACAAAAAAACATAAAGTTCAGAGAAATGCAACTAACTCTTAAAATACTACAGTTATATCTCATTCAATATTAGTGTTATTTTGGAATAATTCGTAAGAACAAGACTAGACTGTAGCATCCAATGCAAGTGAATATAAAACACAAAGTTCAGAAAATTGCTTAAACTAGGAATGCAACAAGGCTAAAAGCCAAGCCATTCACAATGTGCACAAAGCTTTATGTTAGGCCCTCTTACCACCGCATTAGGCATATAAATCTCTTCAATATTTCCATATTGCAGAAATAAAGCTAAAAGGCTTTCTTTCATTAAAGGAAAGTATTTCTAAAATGTATAAGCCATTGATTTGGTTTTCCGAGATCTAGCAACAAAAACAGCAATCTAGCTAGTTGTTTTCTCGGTCTCCTAGTCAGCTCTATAAGAAAATTACATAACTTCCCTTGAGACAAAATAGGAATAAATGTCTTTTCCAAATAAAATCAAATTAGAACTTCCTAAAAAAGTCTCTCATCGATTAAAAATGACATAAAGCAGTCCTTGTCCTATTAAAGCCTTGGTGTTGCTTGCTTCTGGTGTATAACTGATCAGAGAGAAACAGCTCGTACTTTAGGAGTAAAGGGAATGATGTGGATGAAGTCGGAATTCACCCATGTGCATTTTTCTTTGAGGTGACACCTGGAACCTATGAGAACATGAAGATAGCTGTGGAATCGGAAACTAGCTACAGAATGGCTGCATTCTGTAGCTAAGTCTAGTAAAAAATTACTACAACAACAAAACCATGAAAGTGTAGCAAGTTAGTCATTATATACATTCTTAAAGAAAATTTAATTAATCCTATTGATCATTTAAGCCTATAATTGATAAGGGACAAAGGAAATGAAGTGAAATTTGGTGAAGGGGAAGGACACCTTTGGGGCTCAACAGGCCTTACACTTCATGAGTTATTTATGGCCTGATGCTAAGTGTGCTCCTCATCCTATCTGGAGAGTCTGAGCTTGATTCTGAAATGCACCCACTCAACTGAGTGTATAGGCTTCTAGGACCATTCTTCCTCATTATGCTCAATATATTTGACTCGGGAAGAATGTGTCTTCTACCGAACCATTCTCCTTAAGGTAGAATGTTGGTCCCCTAGTGGACCACTCTCCTAGGGAAGAATGTGTGTCCCATGATACTATCATATCAACAATCTGGACCATTCTCCTGGTCACCATAATCTAGAGAGAATTTTTGTCCCTGATGCTACTATCTCATCACTCCCCTTTGTTGAGAGAGATACGCTCAATCGTTTCAAGCTTATCCTCAAAGTATATAGACTTTGTCATGGGATCAATATACTTGACCATATAAATAGAGCCATGCTATTCTCTTCTGTACCATGTCTTGGTACTACATATCAAGGTGATTTGACCTATCATCATGGTCCTAAATTGCACCTTATTAAGACAATCCTGCAAGTAGCCTTTGAAGCGATACTTATTCTCAAATTTCCAATCCAATTGCAATATACTTGGCCACCACAATATAGAGTGTGACATATGTTTGCTTCATGCTCATATTCATGATGGATCCTAGACTGAAATAATATTGTGAGGAACACTTTTTTTCTTCAACACTTTATTTAATTTGAATCTGCAGTTGCACCTCACTATTTGAGACAAATCTCAAAACATAACGAGATTTTCCATGACCAAGAGTACCATGCTTTTACCAACCCTTTTACTAGGTCTATCACCATAATTGCTTCCCTGTCATCCTGACTAGGTGCTCCCTCTTAAACTGAGACATATCCTATTGTGGTAATTTGGGTCGCTCTCTCTCTCACTACAACCTTTCAGCATATCAACTATTTAGCTTGATAATAATGAAAATACATAATTTCGAACTCAGGGATCTACTCTCTCTGAATCTAGTGCGAGGTTCTATAACTTCTCCCAAAGGAAATCCTTTCTACCACAACTTCACCCTCTGACACGAGTCCTTCAGCTTTCGTTAGAGAAAAATCACATGAAATCAACCAATCCTAGCTTGTCTTATTTTAATATCCTTCTTGTGAAAGATCAACTTAGTTCTTTGCATAGGCTTAGATGTGATCTTGAATTTAGTGACTTCGCCAAAGCTATGATAAGGTGTTGATTTTTCAGTAGAATTGATACAATTACTTTATTTTTTAACTATGGTATTTGCTTGTGAATATATATTATAGTTCTTTTATCTTCATCAAACAATCACACAAACACAATCACACTTTAAAATTCAACCAATAACCATAAAAGGATAGTAAATATCACAAATGTTGAAAAAATTAGGATATGTGAGATCACATGTGTAAGAGAGAGATATGTGTCTGATAAGTGAATATGTAAAATGAAAAAGTTCTAAGTGTACTTTATACAGAAGAGACATGTAACTTAAATTAAATCACATCTCTTTGTAAACTAAATTCTAGTAACTCTACACATTTATTAAAGTGTTGAAGATTATGTAAATAATGGTGGAAAGTAACTCTTGGTAGGTATATTTATTAACATCTTGTTCCTTATCCCATATTTTTCCTAAATACTTGTAGTAACGTATAGTAAATGTGTTATTTACTTGATTATGGGCTATGTTTTTTTTCATCTAGTTTAATTACGGAGGAATTTGTTCCTATTTGAAAACAACTCCCTTAGTTGCCACTGTGTCCATGTTTGAGTCATTAGATAAAATTTTAAATGATTGAAATGTTTTAGGCCATTAGATCCACAAGTAAATATTTTTTTATATGTTTTTTATAATGTTAGTTTTTTTATTTTTAATAAGTTAGATTGAATTTAAGTTTTGGTGACTTTTAAGTTAACATGTTGTTATTAAAAATTTGTTAGATTTTAACCTCAATTTAACATTTTTACTATGTCAAATTACACAAAAATAAAAATAAAAGTAAATTAAATAAAAAGTTTGAAATAATGAACATTTTTACTAGGTCAATAAAAAATAAAAATAATAAAATAAAATAATAATAAACTATAAAAACAACCCATGGTATTGGCCTATGGTATTCATGTGGAATGCTCTTTATTTATAGAGGGAAATTAAGATGGCCTAGATCAATCTTAACTCTGGATATACCAATAGCCAAGAGGGATCATATGTCTTGATATGCAAACCTCTTTTACAATAAACCTCTTTTGTTATATATTATTTATGTTACAACTGTTTTATTATTCATGAGTAGTATTTCTTAATATATAGAAAATAAAATTAATAATGAAAATTTTTAAAATATGTGATATATTTAAAATTTTAAAATTATTTCAAAGGACATGATTTATCTTGAGAAATAATGATGAATTTTCGTAATTCTCATTTCTTAAATAACACTAGGTAATATGGTGGTCATTATATAACAAAAAAACTACTATTAAAATTATATAGCATTTTTTTAAATCGTAATTTTTTTTTCAAAAAGAGGTTGGAGCCATGGTTGAGGCACAAGGGTTTGGTATGCAAAGTTGTAGTTCCTTGTGCATTGTTTTAAATGGTATTTTGATCGAGAGGGAAAATATGTCATTATAAATTTTTTAGCAAGGGATATATATATATATTAGTGAAATTGTAATTTTTTATTATTTAAATTGTATTTTTTTTATAAGTTTGGGAGGACTATATCTTTATTATGTTTGATATATCACCTTGATCGACAGGGAACTGAACCAATAACTTTACATCAAGAAGTGCCTTAATAAACACCTTGTAACACCTATCATAACATTTTAAAACTTACCATAAAAAAAAAAAATACTTTCTACTATATGATTTGTATAATTATAAACCTTTCATTATATGTTAAATTTAACAATAAAACCTTACACTACAATTTAAATCCTTATTCACACATAATTTTTTGTTTCCACATTTACTTATAATATTTGAAACACTTGACACTCATTACTGTAGATACGTTGGTGTTTATATATAGTTAAAATTCTTAAACCATGGTACTAATCCCACAACTATATTCACATGAATATCCAATGTCGAATTAACTTTCTATACTATCCAAATCTTGATAAGTACTGACAATTAAATTTTCAGGATCGGAGTTTAGATTTTTTTTTTTTTATGAGTTCCATGTTATAATTTTCGATCGCCACCTCCCACACTTATGTCTGTCCAATCCCTTTGTGATTGGCGGTGGAGATTTTTGGTGGGAAGGGTCTAGGTATAACCCAAAACCCTAACCATTCCTCCCATTATTCTCCTTTGGTCGCATGATGAGCCGCTCTACAACCTCTGAGGTCAGGAGCCAGACTTCATCGCCTCCTTTCACAGTCACTGCAGTTTTCGACATTATTTTTGTATAAGTTTTGAAATTTTAGTTTACAAATGCTAACCCTCATCTTCTGTGTCAGATTCCAAATATTTTGGCGGTTGGAAAAATTTGTTGGAGTATTCCATTATCTCCAGGTAAATGTGCATTACAATTTTTCCCGTTTTTTGTTACGATTAAGTTTAATTCTAGTTAGTTTTTTAATTTCCCTCGCTTACGGTTCATACCTCTTTGGAATGCGTACCCTCTCATAACCGTAAACATGGACTATCTGTCAGTTTGGTTGCAGTGTTTCGGCTAACAGCTCCACTCTGTCTCCTCCAGGTACACCTCCATCTAATTCGCTTGTCCATAAGCTCGTCGGCAAGTTTGGTTTAGTTACAAATATGTTAATTAGACTTCGAACTTCCAGAACCATACCACATTCCTAGTAGTTCTCGGTTAGCTCAAAAGAGCTAGGGCTGGTGTTTTTCCTTATTATTTCTGTAACTATACACAGTTGTAATTTAACTTTAACTTTAGTTTTGATTCAAAATGGATTCTCCCGAACCATTCTCTTTGGTCTCGGTTGAAGTTTTCCCAACTTCTTTTCTAGACATTTATGTATATTAAACTCGAAATATTTATGACTGTTCACTACTCGATTTTGATAGTTTCTATGTTTAATATGATGTATATTACTCTATGCAATCTTTTTTAAGTTTTGTACAACATTCTCAGGGTTATCCTATTATATGCACATTTATGGTATTTCGTCGAGCTTTTGGCCGATTCAAGTAATTACAAAATTCTTTGATACATATTTTAAAAAAATGTCCATACTAAAAAAGAATCTGCAAGCACAATAGATGTTTATTTGGCATATTGTAGTTTTCCGAATAAGACATTTCTTTATTTCTGCAAAGTTATTATGTTTAAGAAAAAATATCATTACGGGGATTTCTTTTTCTTTTTGGTTTGGTGCCTAGACCACCTTAGTGCTTGTCCGTGTATAGTTTTAGTAGGAGGAACGATGTGTTTTGGATTTTGAGGTTCTTCCTCGAGTCTATAACTGACAATTCTCTCCAAAAAATTTTCATATCATTATAGAATTTGATTTCCGAACTTGAGTTCTTCAAGCAGTCTTTACTCTTTTAAAAAAAAATAACACCACTGTATTAATAATTACAATATCTTATGTACTTTATTTAACCCATTTTTTCTGTGTTTTCTTTTAAATATATTTCACAATTACTTGCTGCTTTACCCTAAGGTTTACTATATACTTTTCTTCCTTTAAAATCATTTCTTTCTTCTTTTATTTTCATAGTAAACCAACTCAAAAACATAGTAAACTATTTTAGAAATATTTCACTGAATCTGTAAATAACTTGATTTAATCATAAAGGTACATAGAATTCAATCTCCTTCAACATATGCTCTTATAAAAATAATTTACTGTCCTTGTTTCTAATGAAGCACATTTGATGTGTACATATTTAATAATATCAGTTCCTGTTTTAAGTTTACTAAATACTCAGATACTTATCTGAATGTGTAGTTCGTTGCTGATGTCCACCCAACCTTCAATAGAGGCAATTACGTCCTTATCTTTCCCCCTTTCTCCACACCTGAAAGGTAGAGGTTGATAGTATTTTCTGCTGTGACCTCAAGACCCCAAGTCCAGTCCATACAAGAAAATTTCATGAACGTCGAGTGATTTCCACTGGTCTCTACCAGCTCAGGAAACTTCCTCACTCTCTTCCTTCGTCTCTGAACAAAACCCCTATTCCACACTGGTATTAGTCTCTTATTCTTAGAGGAACAGGTAACTGTTCAAACTATCCAACCACCTTTTAGTTCTTGGAATAATTTTACCATCAACCTTTTTTATATATATGGAACTACTTTCCATAATCAATTTTATTTACAAATAATAAACAAATAAAATTTTCCAGAAATAATAATTATTTTATTCTTTTCTTTAAAAAATAATAACTAAAATGTCAGATTACTAGGTTAACAACTAGTTAATGCCAAATTCAACGGTTACAAATTCCCCACTGGAAGTAACATCATCCTTGGTGTTTCATTCTAGCTCAAGTAATAGCTCTAGGTAAGCCTCATGTACAAATCCCTCATCTTCCCAAGTAGCCTTATTCGGGTTGAAGTGCTTCCACTGCACTTTAACCTGGGTGATGACTCGCTTCCGGAGCATGATTTCTCTCTTGTCAGGTATACGTTGAGGCTTGACCAGAAACTCACCATATGGATCTACTTGCAAACATCAAATTTTTATGTCAAATTCACCTAAAATAATTCATGCTTCAAGTTAGGATTTTCTAATTCTATCCTACCTGAATATTCTGCTAATGGATTACATGTTTCGAATCATGTACATATCGCTTTAGCAGGGACACATGAAACACATTGTGCACCCGAATGTGGCTGGGTAAGGCTAACCGATATGCCACAGGTCCCACCCTTTCCAATATATGGAAGGGTCCATAGAACCTAGGGGATAACTTGGCACAAGAGGCCCATATCAAGGTGCTCTTCTTTGGTTTTATCCTCACATACACATGGTCACCCACATTGAATTCTCAATAAGTCCTTTTCTTATCTGCGTATATCTTATGCCAATCTTGTGCAGCTTTCAAGTTTTTCCTGATATTCTTTACCTCTGATTCCATTTTAGCCAACATTTCTGGTCCAAGCATTAGTTTCGTTTCAGTGCTGCTCCAATTTATGGGAGTATGACATTGCCTCCCATATAGAGATTTGAAAGGACTCATCTTAAGGGACTCCTGATAACCATTGCTGTAAGAAAATTCAACTAGGTGCAAATAATCTTCCCATTTAGTTGGTTTTTGCATCACGTACATGCGCAACATGTCTTCCAAAACTTGATTTACCCGTTATCTTTGACCATCCGTCTGGGGATGATAAGCAGTGCTAAAGCTTATTTGGGTCCCTAGACCTGTAAACAATGTTTTCCAGAATGCTGAAGTAAACTTCACATCTATATCTTAAATAATAGTCTTTGGAATTCCGTGCAATCTAAAAATTTATCTCATAAAAATATCTGCTATCTGTACAGTCTTGTAAGTAGACTGTACAAGTATAAAATGTGCAGACTTACTCAATCGGTCAATCACCACCATAATAGAATCATTATGCCTCTTTGATCTTGGAAATCCCGTAATGAAGTCACAAGATATGACTCCCACTTCCATTCAGGTACTGGTATGGGCTGCAACAATCCTGCTGGATGTCGATGCTCCACCTTGACCTGTTGACACTCTAGACATTTGTTTAAGTATTCAGCAATGTTTCTTCGCATACCAGTCCAGAAATATATTTTTCTAATTGCAGTTAACATCTTTTAGCATCCTGGGTGACCTGTAAAATTACTTCGATGATACTCATTCATGATTAGCTCCTTTAGATCTACACGGTTTGGTATATAAATATTTCCTCTAAAGGTTAGTATTTGTTCCTTTCTAACTCCATATTTAGAAGTGTTTCCTTGCTTCCTGGCCTCTTCCATTTGCTGTCATAGAAATTGATATTCATGATCCTTCTGTGCTTCCTCTTTTACTTGATCCAAGAATTTTCATTCAACCTGATTATAGTAAATCTCATAAACACAATTCCCCTTCCTACTTAAGGAATTTTCCACCTGATTTTCCTTACCCTTCACATGCTGAATGTCCATATCAAACTCACATAGGAAGGCATTCCATCTTGCCTTTCGAGATTTTAAATCAACTTTTTTGAAGTAACTAGTTAGGCTACTATGATCAGTCTTTAATACAAACTTATTTCCTAGCAGGAAGTGTCTCCATACCTGGAGTGCATGTACCACTGCTGTTAACTCTAGATCATAGGCTGAATATATTTTCTCATGCTATTTTAACTTTCTTGACTCATAGGCCACTACCTTTCCTTATTGAGATAAAACTACCCCAACTCCCTCTTTACAAGTATCTGTACAAACCTCAAATTCCTTGTTGGGGTCAGCTACCCTCAACACTAGTGCTGTAGTCAATAGTTGCTTCAACCTCTTTGAACTATTATGGAACTCATTAGTCCACTTAAAGAATTTTCATTTTCTCTACAAAGAGTTGATTGGAAAAGCGATTCTAGACAACCCTTCAATGAATCTTCGGTAGTACCCTGCCAATCCCATAAAGGATCGGATATCCGCCACATTTTGGGGAACTTGCCATTCCATGATTGTTTCGATTTTCTCTGGATAAAAAACAATCCCTTCTGTTGAAATAACATGGCCTAAGTACTGGATTTTTGTTTTGAAGTAATCACATTTTTTGAACTTAGCATATAGCTAGTGTTTTCTTAAAATTTCCAGCACAATCCTTAGATGTTATCTATGTTCTTCCTGGTTCTTAGAATAGATTAAAATATCTTCAATAAATATGAGTACAAATTTATCCAAGAAAGGGTGAAATATACCATGCATTAACCTCATAAATGCCACTGGCACATTTGTTAACCCAAAGGGTAGCACCACAAAATCATAATGCTCGTACCTGGTATGGAAGGAAGTCTTATAAATATCTTCATCCTTAATCCGAATTTGGTGGTATCCAGACCTTAAATTTATTTTTGAGAATATTGTGGCCCCCTTCACCTGATCGAACAAATCATCAATCTGTGATAAAGGATATTTATTTTTGACTGTTAATTTATTGAGTTGTCTATAGTCCATGCACATTCGCATGGTTCCATCCTTCTTCTTCACGAACAACACTGGTGCTCCCCAAGGAGACACACTCAGATGAATGTATCCTTTGTCCAGTAGTTCTTGTAACTGCATTTTTAATTCAGTTAATTTTGGAACACTCATTCTGTAAGGAGCCCTTGACAAAGATGATTCTCTTGACATTAATTCAATGGTAAAATAAATATATCTTCTTGGTGATAATTCGTGTATATCTTCTGGAAATACATCCATGAAATCTTGTACCATTGGTATGTTCTCCATCATATGAGACTTCTCCTTGGAATTGGCATATCCCACATGGATAGCATAAATCTAGCATCCCTTCCTCATACACTTATTCATTTGGGATGCTGTAATAGGACGTAGTTGTAGCAATTTCTTGATTCCCTGAATCTCTTTGCGTGTTCCATCTTACATTCTGTAATAAATAATATTTTCTTTATATTCCACCAAGGTCAAATGTTTTTCTAGCCAATCCATACCCAACAAAACATCATAGGACCCTAATGGCAATATGTTCAGGTCCACGTTTAACTGCTGGCCTGCAATTTCCAATTTGCGATTTGGAATTTTGGCAGTTACTTTTCCTTTTTCTCTTGTGGCTAGCTATACCAGCCAAGGATTTTTGAATTTATGAACTTCTAATTTACATACTTTCACTATTTTGGGATTAACATAACTTATACTTATACCTGGGTCAACCAAAATAGAAACAGATTGAGACAGTAACTTACCTTCCAACTCTATCATTGTTGGTTGATAATCTGCCTGTCAATCCTCCAATGCTGCGTTGATTCGAGCCACATCACCTACTGTAGAAGCTTCTTGCAAGTTTGCAACTGTTTCACTTCTCCCTCACTATGGGAATTTTTTATAATAATGTGCCTCTCCACACCCCCAACACTGTAGAGGTGGCTTGGACACTTGTCCTTGTTTAGGTTTGCTAGAAGCCTCTGTAGGCCTCTCTTTAGTTGACCATCGGGTTCTTTGATGATTTCTTCCAAACTGTTTTCTTACCGAACTTCGTGCAGAATTCTTAAAATTATTACTTCTCGCACCCTTGAAGTTTGAGTTGTTTTTCTGTCCTTTTTTTGGCTGCCAAATTTTTCCCACTTCCCCTTTTGCCTTGGAATGCTGGTAGCACATTCGTGCCTTCTGAATCTCTTCGTCCATTTTTCTAGGATTTACAAACTTCATTTGTTCCTTCATATGGGTTGGCATACTGCTCAGGAAACTTTGAACCTTATCCTTTTCATCTCTGAGGTATGGAACACATATTAACGGAGAGGTGAACTTCGTAATAAACTCGTCAATAGTCATCTGACCCAATCTCAAGTCATGGAAATATCTATATTTTTCATCATAAAACCGTTCTGTCAAATACTTATCTTTAAAGTATTGCTAGAATGATTCCCATGTAAGATCTTGATCTTCAATGTTGCGAACATTCTTTACCTCCTCCCACCACAAGGTGGTTTTTTCTCTCAACTGATATATGGCCAATCTGGCTTTTAAGTTGTTGCTGTACTCATACACTTGAAAATATTTATTCATATTTATCAACCAAGCCTCTTCCACTTCCTCAGCTTCTCCATCAAATGTAGGTGATTTTATTTTTCGAAACTCACCTTGAAGCTCCACTTTTTTCTTCTTAACTTCTTACTGATCTGACACATTACCAGACTCTAATTCATTATAGTTTTTGTTTTTTCTGCTTCGTTGTGGAGGAATCCTGCCCATTCTGTCTATGGTTTGGTCCTTGGTTTTTCGTTTGCTTTCTTCTTGCATACCCCGATCAGAACTGGGTTGTAACACACCTTGATTATGCTTATCAAAAAGACTCTTAATTATTCTTTCCTGCTTCTGCATCAAAAGTTCATTATCATTTCTCACATGGACCATCTCCTCCTACAACTAATGTAAAATACTTAACAGTATGTTAGTTTGGTGTTGTTGTTCCTCCAGCAGTCTACTATTCTGCTGGTGTTGATGTACACTTAATTGAATCCACATCTCAGGGTTCATTTTTGGTGGTGCTTGAGGTGTAGGTTCCAAAATATTTCGAGGCATTTTCTATGTCAATCCCCTTCTCATGTTGTTCCTTACAGTACTACCTCTTTTCTGTGCATCAGTATACACACATTTTAAACTTGTTAGGTGACCCTTAGGGTCCTAGCGTGTGAACGTTGCTCTACCACTTGTAACACCTATCATAACATTTTAGAACTTACCATAAAAAAAAAACTTTCTACTATATGATTAGTATAATTTAAACCTTTCATTATATTTTAAATTTAACAATACAACCTTACACTACAATTGAAATCCTTATTCACACATAAGTTTTTGTTTCCACATTTACTTGTAATATTTGAAACACTTGACACTCATTAATGTAGATACGTTTGTGTTTATATATAGTCAAAATGCTTAAACCATGGTACTAATCCCACAGCTATCTTCACATGAATATCCAATGTCGAATTAACTTTCTATACTATCCAAACCTTGATAAGTATTGACAATTAAATTTTAGGGATCGAAGTTTAGATTTTTTTTTATGAGTTCCGTGTTATAATTTCTGATCGCCACCTGCCACACTTCTCTCTATTCGATCCCTTTGTGATCAATGATGGATATTTTCGGCAGGAAGGGTCTAGGTATAACCCATAATCCTAACCGTTTCTCCCATTATTCTCCTCCGGCCACATAATGAGCTTCTTTGCAACCTTCGAGGTCAGGAGCCGAACTTCACTGCCTCATTTCATAGTCACTGTAGTTTTCGACATTCTTTTTGTATAATTTCCTTAATTTTGGTTTACGAATGCTAACCCTCATCTTCTGTGTTGGGTTCCAAATATTTCGACGGTCTACAACATTCGTTGGAGTATTCCATTATCTCTAGGTAAATGTGCATTACGATTTTTCCCGTTTTTTGTTACACTTAAGTTTAATTCTAGTTATTTTTTCAATTGCCCTCGCTTACGGTTCATACCTCTTTGGAATGTAGGTACCCTTTCACAACCGTAAACATGGACTGTCTGTTATTTTGGTTGCAGTGTTTCGACTAACAGCTCCACTCTGTCTCCTCCAGGTACACCTCCATCTAATTCGCTTGTCCGTAAGCTCACCGATAAGTTTGGTTTAGTTATAGATAGGTTAGTTAGACTTCGAACTTCCAGAACCATACCACATTCCTGGTAGTTCTTGGTTAGCTCAAAAGAGCTAAAGCTAGTGTTTTTCCTTATTATTTGCTATACGTAGTTATAATTTAATTCTAATTTTAGTTCTGACTCCAAATGGATTCTCCCGAACCATTCTCTTTGGTCTCGGTTGAAGTTTTACCAACTTCTTTTATGGACATTTATGTCTATTAAACTCAGAATATTTATGATTGTTCACTGCTCGATTTTGCTAGTTTCTGTGTTTAATATGATGTATATTACTCTACGCAATCTTGTTTAAGTTTTGCACAACATTCTCATGGTTATCCTATTATATGCATATTTATGGTATTTCGCCAAGCTTCCGGCCAATTCAAGCAATTACCAAATTCTTTGATACATATTTTAAAAAAAATCTATATTAAAATAGAATTTGCAAGCACAATAGATGTTTATTTGGCATACTGTATTTTTCTGAATAAGACATTTCTTTATTTCTACAAATTTATGTTGTTTAAGAAAAAATATCATTACACCACTTTCTTTTTCTTTTTGGTTTGGTGACCGGACCACCTCAATGCTTGTTCGCGTATAGTTTTAGCAGGAGGAATGTTGTGTTATAGATTTTGAGGTTTTTCCTGGAGTCCAGAACCGACAGTTCTTTCCAAATATTTTTCATATCGTTACAGAATTTGATTTCCAGACTTGAGTTCTTCAAGCAGTCTTTACTCTTTTAAAAAATAAAGTAAAACCACTGTATTATTAATTATAGTAGCTTCCGTAGTTTATTTAACCCAGTTTTTTTATGTATTCTTTTAAATATATTTCAAAGTTACTCGCTGCTTTTACCATAAGGTTGAATATATATTGTTCTTCTTTAAAATCATTTCTTTCTCCATTTATTTTCACAGTAAGCCAACTCAAAAACACAGTAAACTATTTTACAAATATTTCATTGAATCTGTAAATAACTTGATTTAATCATAAAGGTACACATAATTCAATCTCCTTCAACATATGGTCTTATAAAAATAATTTACTGTCATTTCTTCTAATGAAGCACATTTCCTATGTACATATTTAATACTATCAGTTCCTGTTTTAAGTTTATTAAATACTCAGATACTTATATGAATGTGCAGATGTCCATCCAACCTTCAAGAGAGGCAATTACGTCCTTCTTTTTCTCTCGTGCTCCACACCTAAAAGGTACAAGTTGACAGTATTTTCTGCTCTGACCTCAAGACCCCAAGTCCAGTGAATACTAGAAAATTTTAGGAACACTGAGTGATTTCCACTAGTCTCTACCAGCTAAGGAAACTTCCTCACTAGGATCAGTCTCTTATCCTCAAAGGAACATGAAAGTGTTCAAACAGCCAACCACCTTTCAGTGCTTGGAATACTTTTACTATCAACATTTTCACTTTTTTTTTTTTTTATGGAACTACTCCCATAATCAATTTTATTTCTAAATAATAAACAAATAAACTTTTCTAGAAATAATAATTGTTTTAGTCTTTTCTTTAAAAAATAATAACTAAAGTGTGAGAGTACTAGTTAACAACTAGTTAATGCCAAATTCAACTGTAAGGTCACATCTATTCAAAACCCAATAAACATTTAAATTAAATTTTTAAATATATAAATAAATGCATAATTCTTAATAAAATAAAATTACATAAATTCAAATTTATAATTACACAAAATTCTAACGTTATCTTCAATTTATTAAAAAATAACATGATATTTGTGGGGAATGTTACAAGTATTCAGTGGAAATGATTTCCAGAAAACCCGCATTGAGTGATACTACTCCGAGAAGGAAAGAGGCGCTGAGGTGATAAGAGTTCCCCTCCTAGAACAAGAGGAACAATAATATTCATGGATGGGCACAAACTACGAATGCAAAGGTACGTAGTGAATAAACTACTTTATTGGAAAGATAAAACAATAAAAAGAAGGAAAGCTTGAAATGATTGGAAAGATAAAACGCTAAAAAGAAGGAAAGCTTGAAATGAGTGTAGAGTTGTTTTCAATTGTGAAATATCGATTGAAGATAAAAAGTTTCAAATTTGAAAATGATTATTCACATTTAGCATTTGATCATAACTTTCGAATTCAGAATCAATTGGTTAAGTAAACATTTTAAATTAACAGCACATTTAATACCTTGTTATAGGCATTGAAAACATGTCTTAATACATAAGTGCAACATATCTCAATATAATCCATCTAATTCTCTGTTAGGAGCATGTCTGTGTTTCATACATAGCTACTCTGACGACCCATTGCATTGTAGTTTGTGCCAATAGAGACTTCACATGTTAACTTTATTGAACACAAGACAATAATGTAAATTCTAAGGTTGCACTTATAATATAAGGAAAATGTGAATGGTAATAAGGTGGTTCCTCACATTGTAAGTTTGGTGTTTCTTGAAATGTGAAAATATGGATAAGCTTTTTGCCTTCTTCGTGGACAAATCAATGTCCACACCATCACAATTTATAGATTATATATATATGAAGTTGATCGGTTGAGGTAATCGCGCAGAAAACTTTGCTGCCTGCAACTGACTGCACTTGCATTTTTCTCATCAACTAAATCGAAACATAAGGTAGCAAAAGCTTGTTCGTTGATCGTGCAGGGAAACAGTTTGTATAAATTTCAGCCCACGTCGTTGCCACATGGATTGTGTTGTTTACTATTTACGATATATATGCAAATCAATACACCCCTCCTCATGTCTATATATTTGTTTGGGGACCTTAACTCAAATTTCCATCGGCACTCCGTACTCTTGTCTCAATTACATTTTTTTTTGCTTATTAGGGTTTGCTGGTATACATAATTCCAGGCATACTAGCTTCTGCAATGTGGAAGATGAGTTTGGTGATGAATTTTCTGGTGCTGGCTATGGGCTTCAGTTTGATGCAGCTCACATGCCCCACTTTGGCTCAGACGAAAAACGGTCTACGAGTGGGGTTTTACAATACTAAGTGTCCGCAGGCAGAGACTATTGTAGCAAAAACTGTAGCTAAGTACTTCCGTAATGACAAGTCTGTTCCAGCTGCGTTACTTCGCATGCACTTCCATGACTGTTTTGTAAGGGTAAGCAGCTTAATATCCTTGTTGTCACCCTCATTATCAACAAGATGGTTGAAGTTGGGTAAATTTAGCTAATATTAGATCTTACATTTTTGTGATTCATATATATAATGTTAAAGATATGTCTTTCTGATTAATTATATCATTAAAATTTGGTTGTGGTTTCGAACCAATTAATGTGGTTCAACCTTATGACAAAGGTGAAAAAATTTATCAATTTTACAGAATAATTGAAAAAATATGTCAAACTTACCTAATAAACAACAAGGATGCTTCATGGTCCCTTAAGAATCAGCCATTAGAAATTAGTTGATTCCAAACTTGGACAATGATGCATACTTATTATTTATTGTGTAAGGTTGATAGATTTTTCACTCTTGTTGGATGAATCATATTAGTTGGTTCTAAACTTGAACCAAATCTTAATGATATGATTAATCCAAAAAACATATATTTAATATTTAAAAATCTTATTAACAATATAAAAGTGAATTGTTTATTAAAATATTTATAATATAGATGTTTAGGATGTTTAAAAAAGTTAGATTTAAGAACCAAAATAACAGTGTTTTTTTATCATCCAGATGTCGAATGTTGGTGATGATAATTACTCTTAAAGTAATGAGATTATTTAACATAATAATGTAGCATGTGGTCACATCCAAAAATAAATAATAATATGGTAATCATATTACCTATCATGGAAAAAATCCACAAATATCCTTTAAAAAAATTCAAAGCTCAAATGAATTTCAATTTTGAAATAACGGGTAAGTGAGGACGGGGATATGAAATGCTGGGGTGAAGTTGATCTGAACTTTTTTTTTAAACTTTCTAACTTGGCTGCTCAGCTTGTTGCATCATCTTAGTTACTCTCTTTGCCACTTTCTATGTCACTGCTCTACAGCTTGTTGCATCATGTTAGTTCCTCTCTTTGCCACTTTCTCTATGTCACTGCTCTATATCAGTATTTGACAAGTTTCACTTTTCTATAACAAATCTACTTTGACGTGAATGATATATTTTCCTTGGCTGCTCACCTTGGTGCATCATCTTAGCTGCTCACTTTGCCCGTTTTTCTGTGTCACTGGCATCATCTTAGTTGCTCACTTTGCCCATTTTTCTCTATCACTGGAGATCAGTAATTGACCAGTCGCACTTTTCTATAACAACAAATCTACTTGGATGTGAATGATATATTTTCATATTGACCAGTTTCATTTTTCTATAACAAATCTTCTTTGATGTGATCATGGTATATTTTCCGTTATATAAGTGAATTTATTTTGATTAGATTAGTAAGTAAAATGTGATATTTGATTTATGTGGGATTAATTTGATTAGTATGAAAAATGTGTGTTATCCTGAATTTATTCTTTAAAGTCTAGATATTTAAATTTTTATTAAGTTATAAATTATTAATATATTTAGCTGCTAAACTATTGAATATACTTTTGATATTGAGAATCTTAAAATTTAACATTAAACCTTATCCAAATTACTATAACTAGTTATCAATTCACTATAATAATACAAATTCATCTGTATCTGGTCATCAGGCATCCTTTATCTAATGGTCTTAAATTAAATTTCAACTTATGCGAGCTAGTTCTGAGCTAGGCTATCATATGGTTTTTCATCAAAAGCATATTGAGTGTGAAGTATTCCTGTATTTGTCTGAGAGCGTTTTCTTCTAACAAACCACAGCATCCAATCTAGTCTATGTAACGTTCATGTATTTTTTCTTTTTTAAAGCATCACCCCCATTGATTTGACTCTGGCACCCTGCTGTCCATCCCTATTTTAAGCATCACTCCCATGATTTGATATGGCACTCTTTTGTCAATTAGACAAAGTTTATTTTCTGGTCTATCCGGTCATTTAATGAGGTGTGGCAGATATTGCTAGCTGTTAAATTTAAATGACTTTAAATTTAATGGTGGACAATATCTTACACACTACATTAAATGGCCAATAGACAAAGAAATAAGACTCCCATTAAATGGCCAATAGACAAAGAAATAAGACTCCCATGATATTGGGACAAGTACAGAATTACTATGTTCACTATTTCTAAGTCGGTTAGGTTATAAGAAAAAAATAGGATGGCAAGTCTAAGCATAGGCACAGCTTATGGCAGAATGAAGTTCTTCAGAGTAAAAATGCTGGAATGTTGGTTGGGGTAAGTTCTGAACTCTGTGGCTTGTGCATTGTTTTAAGCCATGTAGTACTAAACAAATTTGTTTATGATAAATATTAACAAATTTTTTATGATAAATATTAAATATTAGGAAGTAAATTATATTATTTTTTTTTTATAATTATGTATCACGTTTTTGTTTTTGAAAATGAATGAAATATTTATTAGAAAATTTGAACCAATAAAAATACACAGAATTCCAAAAACTCTTATTGATATATTTTTTTTTTGTTTTTGACTGTGAAAACACACCTTCTAATTATTAATTTATTGTAGGTTCATAATTTCACTTATGATTCATTGAATACAGAGAGATTTAAATTCGATTGGGCAAAGACCAGGCTCTGCAGAAATTTCTTTCGTGGTCTCAGGATTTTGGTCTCAAGAGTAAAGACCATATCGTATATCTGCTGAAGTTCATAGTTACTCGAAAATAAAACTATAAATTAACTTCAATGTATATATTGCATGTGTAGGGCTGCGACGCATCCATTCTGATCGACAGTATAGAGGGAAAAAACATAGCAGAGAAAGAAGCACTCCCCAACCTAACGGTGAGAGGATTCGAAATCATCGATGAAGCAAAGGCCCTGCTCGAAAAATCATGTCCTCGCAATGTATCTTGTGCCGATATAATAGCGCTAGCCGCAAGAGACGCTGTATCCCTGGTACGGTATCAGTTATGTTTTAATGTATATTTTTATTTTAATTGCAGATTTTAAAAATATTTTGAATTCAATATATGAAGCATTTTCATATATATTTGTTTAGAGGATATTTGGATTTTTTTGGGTTAATATGTAAATAGCTTATAGCATTTTTTTTTATTCAATAGATATTAAGATAGACAATAGACTTGTTAAGATAATTAAAGATGGATTCAATTTTTTTCAATTTTGGCTGGCGTATTTCTCTGAAATGGTCAACAGACCTGGTTTTTTACGGGCAGATTGAAGTCATCAAATATATATATTAATATAACCTGCAATTTTGTTTGAATAAATGAATAGGAAGACACTACCAAATTTACCAAAAAAAAAAAAACATTTTCATCTAAATTGTCCATTTTAAAAATATTTCTCAATCCAAAAAATAATAACTAGACCAATTATTTGATCTAACTGCTTGTGTGTGTATCAAAATCTAAAATATTCCTGAAAACTACAATGAAATTTTTATTTTAATATATAAAACTTATTATAATTACATCTCTTCCAATTGAATGGATAACTGTGTTGGTCTACTGATTCACAGGCAAAAGGGCCAATTTACAGTTTACCAACTGGAAGAAGAGATGGAATCATATCGTCTATAAACGAGGTCGACTTGCCTAGTCCCAGAGAACGAGTTGCTGATGCAGCTGAACAGTTCAAAACGAAGGGTCTCAATCTCCAAGATATGGTCGTTCTTCTTGGTATAAAATTGGATGTTTCTAATATTTATAATTGATAATATTGATTATAGATTTTGAGAATATTTTAGAATAAGATAGATAAACAAAGTAATTAGGTCAATTTGTTTAAGATATGTTTAAGATATTCGAAAATAAGATAAATAAAATAATTTGATCAATTTTTTTTAACTTCATTTTTGTATCATTTTTGAAATATTTCCTAAATTTACAATTTATATGTTTCTCAAACTGAAATTAAAAGATTAGTTACTGAAATATCAATATCAGGATTTTTGGAGTCAGATGATGATTAGAGTTGACAGTTCTAGTTTTTAAGCGGATAGTTTTACTTATATTTTCAGTAAATCTTACTTATCTATTCTGTAAATGTTAATATTAGCAAACTTCGATATCAATTATGTTAACACTTTGTTTAGGAGATTAAGAAAGTATAAGTTTTGGATGGCGTGCAATGCATTTAGATGGTCTACAGACCTAATTTCTTTGGAGCAGATTTAATTTTTTATTTATTATGCTAGCATTTTATATTAATAAAGAATAGTAAGTAACTACTAAACTTATTAAAAATAAATAAAAAATTAGTTCTTGAAATTAAAAAAATAGTTTTAACTTCGTGTTTAATGATTCATACGTAGGTGCACATACAGTGGGGGTGTCTCACTGCGCTTTCTTTAGCGACCGGCTCTACGATTTTCAACAAACAGGAAAGGCAGATCCTTCCATGAATTCCAGCTTTGTAAAAATACTGAAGAATGTTTGCCCCTCTCCGTCGTCGTCTGAGACATCGTCGCTTGCCAGTGACCCCACCGTATTCCTGGACCAAGGCACTTCGTTTATTTTTGACAACAGTTACTATAAACAAGTGGGATTGGGGAAAGGGATTCTTCAATTTGATCAAGAACTCGCCAGAGCTAAGTCAACGAAAAGCATGATGACAGGCTTTGCCAAGTCCAGAACAGATTTTCGCACGAAGTTTGCTGCGGCCTTGATAAAAATGGGCAACATTGGCGTACTGACAGGAAGCAAGGGAGAGATTCGATCTCAGTGCAGAGTTGTAAATAGTAAATCCACCAAATTGATTGACAGCACCAAGTGAGTTCGGCCCAATGATCTGAAATAATATTAAACTACCACTTCTTTTTTATTCAAGAGTAACGAACACCTGGTATCCAATACTTTTGGAACAGAAAGAATTGAAATAAAAGCTGTTAGCCATGATCACGCCATGTGGGTCTTGAGTTTTTCCATGCTCCATTTTGTTTAAAAATGATTATACAATCTTTTCATAGAAATGCACAAGTTTCTAATTGGATCATACGATTGACAAGTCGACATAGTCTATTTTGTTTTATTATAATGTTATGAAAATGAGGTTTTTAGTTTGATTTTTTTAAAAAGTTTTTTGGGTGTATTTTTTTTTTTTAATTTTTTTAAAATTTTGCAAGAATTTATTAAAATCACAAGTTTAATGATAACTTTTACATAATTAAAGTGCTTCAGAAATTTTCAGGGTGCTGAATCCATATATACAATCAAAAACAATTTTAAATAACACAAATCAAAATTTCAACTCATTTTTTAACACTAAAAAATACAAAAAATCAGGCTAAACACAGCTTCAAATGAAAATACTGATTTCATTTCCTTTTGGTGTTTGGGGATGGCACGGCAACTAATTCAACTCTTAGTTTCTTTTATTTATTTGTTTTAATTTATAAAAACTGCTCAGGCAACGTTTCTCCTACCCATATTATTTATTTAACACGTAAATAGTTTATTGTATATATAATGGTATCCTTATTATTTGTTTATTATATATATATAATTTAATTTCTATATAATTTTTATTTGATTTAGATGGAAAATAAATATTTGTAATTAGAATTGATTTTTTTAATAAAAAAAATAAAATTATTTATTTTATAAATTAGACTTAATTTGTATATTTATTATTGTTATAATATTTATTATAAAATATTTAAAAATAATTAAAAACATTTATAATATAATAAATATAAAATAAAAATATAATTAACATTTAAAGTTAATTAAAATTAGTTAAAATGGAACTTAATTACTCTTTACAAAAGCTATACACATTAACAATAAATTTAGGTGGCAAAGTTAATAACATATCTTCATTTATGTTAAATTTCAATGAAGCATTTTTTATTCCATTAAAATCCATGAATTCATGAACATATTTATGTATAACAACAATTTAATAGACTAATAATTAAAGATGTTGTCCTAACTTGAACATCTATGTTAAATAACTAATTACATATTTTCATTTATATTTAGGTATTTATGATAAATTTCAATGAAACATTTTTTATCCAATTAGAATCAATGGATTCATGAACATGTTTATGTATAAAAAAAATTTAAAAGGAGTAATGGTTGAGGATGTATTCCTAGGGTGAACAATTTAATAGATTTTGAGTTGTTTGGTTTTTTTTTAATGAAAATAAAGTTTGAGTTGTTGGGTTGTTTGGGATATAAATTTATATAATATATTCTTTTATAATTGGGAAAATGACAATTGTTAAAAAACATAGATTTTTTTAAAGTTTAGTTTGTATTTTTTTTAATAATTTTTTTTACGGATAATTCATCATAGTATAATTTAGAGATAAGTTAAAGAATTTGAAAGTTTTAAATATTATGTTTATTATTTGTGTAGTAGATGGCATATGTGGTTAACTATTTTTTTTTTAAATTAAAAATTATATAATTTTTATATTTTCAAAATTGTTATTATTAAAATCTAGGCACAAAATTGTTAAATTTGTAATTTTAAATTGACGAAACATATTTGTTGAATGTAAAAATAATTTTAATAGTTTTGAGTACTTTGTAATTTGATTTTTCAATATTAATGATTAGTATTTATAATTTCATCAATCAAAATGATTATTATTAAATTTTAATAAAAAAAAAATTCTCTTCCGTGAATAAAAAACACAAAGTTTATAAATATTTATACAACTTCATAAAATTATAACTTTTGACATAGAATAACTCATTCACATAAATATTATTTTTAAAAACCCATACATAATTAAGATAAACATATTAACATGTAATGCATACTAAAATTATTAATCAATAAAAAAAAATATACAAATCCATGTTGAAATCCATATAACATCAAAAACACACAAAATGTATTCATATTAAAATCAATGTATAATAAAATGAACATAAAATCTTATATTTAAATCAGTACAGTGTAAAATAAACCTATCACATTATAATAAAATTAATGCACTAAAAATAATAACATCTCACTTTAAAATCAATACATTATTAAAATACACAAAATAATATATATTAAAATCAATTAACTATAAAATACACACAAATATTTTAAAATCAATACAAATATGATATAAAATAAATATCATAATAATACCCTATATTAACAACTCTAAATATGTGTTTAAAAACAAAATAATACATATTATAACACGAGATTGCAGTGGCCACATTCACACTTTTATTGTTTCTTTTAAATAATATTTTAAACTTTACATGTATATTTTGCATATAAATCAAAAGAAATTATTACACATGTTTATGGTTTTATTGGACTTATGGTTCAATGACTATTATCGGACTCATGGCTCAATGGCTATTGGGCTACTGCAATGTAGCAGTAAGGATTCGAGCATGGTGTAAGTAGTTCACTAGTTAAGTATTTGTTAAATTCATAATGTGTTTTATAGAATATATTTCGTTTGATTTTTACTAATATTGATGTTAATTATTATTTATAAATATCGTTATATATTATAACAATTATAATTTATTTTCTATTTTATTTTTAAATTAACATTTTAATTTATTAAAAAATATAAATTTAAAAATATATTCGAGAAGTTACATAAATTAAATGACTGATAAAAATGGAAATGTATCTATCTAAAATAAACATCAAAGTACTTAATGATGATAATGGTCTACATGACTTAAAGAAATAAATTTTGACATGTAAAAGGCTAGAAAGGTTGGTATTGCAACAAAAATTATGAAACTGAGATCTAATGTGGTTGTAAGCAGGGCACTCTAAGAAGAAGTGATTTTCATCCTCAATGTTGATATTCTCACAGATGACAGATTATTTGGCTATATAATTTTTTTCTTTCAGCTAGTTAAAACATAGAGATACTTTTGATCTTCTAGAGTAGGGTTGATGACCTCCTTATAATATCTTAATTTTATTTTGGCCTCTAAATCTTTTTCACACCATATTTTCTCTTTAAACTTAGAAGTAACCATATTTTTAATGTTATTAATATTTTGCAATGCAACATTTTCGGCCATCTCCCAATGGTTTAACCAAGCCCTGATATCTTTATACCAACCTCATTTGAGCCTTAGGTGGTTTTGGCTAAAATTTAAAGCTAGCTTAAAAATACATTTTATATTACTAAAATTAAAATGATCGTAAAAACTAACTAAATTATGTTTTTATTTTAAATTATTTTTATTAATAGTAAATAAAAAAGAAATTAATATTTTATGTTACTAAATTAAAATTATCATAAAAACTAACTAAATTATGATTTTATTTTAAATTATTTTTATTAATAGTAAATAAAAAAGAAAATAATATACACTTTTAAAAGCATGAAACATCTACAATCTACATAGTGGAATCAAGGGTCAAGTTACAACTAGTGTCTTTAGAGACTTGAACCCACACAAATGTGTGTCATAATAGTTGAGCTAAGTACCTTCACAACATGAAATACTATTCTTAAACATGGATAATTACCTCATTTTATCTTGGAGGTTGTTAATTTGTATATAGGCTTTATTACAATATCATTGACAAATAGCATGGCTTATCAATACTACATATACAAAATACTATCAATCACTTCATATGGTACTTATTCATATGTCATTTTTTAAAATCAATTAATTTAATTAAAAGGGAAAAAGAACATAACTACTTTGGAGATAAATATCAACCTTTGATTTATGTAAACTTATGTGAATATTCTAGAATTATGTAGAAGTTAAATCTCTACCATCCAGCTAATAGCTATTAATAATTAAATTAAAATTTTGGAAATTGTATTCCAAAATAAACACACCTATAAGTGTAATAGAAGAACTATTTAACAATTTCTTTTTGTAAGATGGAATTTTTTATTTCCTTTAAAATAAAAATTTACAGAAGATACTTAAAATACTTAGATTAGTCTCTCACTTGGAAGACCTAACCAGATTCGAAAGTTCACTCTCTTTAAAGAGGAGTGAGCCATTTGAATACAAGGTGAACTAAAAATAAGTATAAAAAACCTGATACATTGACCAAAACATCTCTATAGACCCAAATCAACACCATAGGTAACAAAACACATAGAAATAACCAAGCGATCTTAGAACCTACAACTTGGATGGGATGGGATCCTTATAGCCCTTGGATATGGAGGAATGAGTGTTAAATTCTCTCCATGCAGTGATCCAAATCTCTTAAATGATGGTGAAGGTGATTGAGGGAGTGAAGAAAATTGGTTCAATGCTCATGTCTATCTAGAGGGTGCTTCCACAAAGTAATTTCACCTCTCAGTAAAGATCCATGATTTCCATGTATGGGTTGGAGTGGCCTCTCGTATAAATAGTTCCATAAATCCAGGCAACCCGTTCACTGAGGACCTATGTGTCATAGAAGGGTTGTATTTGCATAGAATCTTATCCCTCTACACGTCTGAGTTCCTTCTAGATATGACCTCGCGTGAGTTCACGATAGTGCGGAGAAAAATATTCCAACCGATGATGCATGCAGGTGTTGTCATTATGGCCCCCTCTTAGTAGTCTACAACACCCCTTCACACTTGCTCCCTTTGACGAGGCATGGTGGATGTAGATGAGATGCAGAGAAAATCATGCAACAACCACATAGTATAGAGAAAATAATAAGTACAAGGGAGAATCCACATTAAGTAGGAGCAAAGTCAGGATGAACCTCTATTGCTTCCACTTATGAAAAAGAGAAAGGCACCGCCCTACTTAAGGATAAAGGAGATAATACTTCAACCAAATAGATAAGACGACCACCCAAAAGCAAAAATAGGGAAATTCACCTCTAGATGACTGTAATAATGGAGTGAAGGAAGGACAAAGTCAGAAAATGAAGGAGCGAGGAGACACCCCCAAACACAAGGAAACCATTATATATACAATACACTATTTAGGTAATAAATAAATAAATAATATGGGTAGGAGAAACGTTGAATGAGTGGTTTTTATAAATTAAAGAAAAAAAAATAAGTGTTTTTATAATTTATAATTATTATTTTATTATTTTTTTAAAAGAAGTCATTTTTAGGTTGAAATTTCTTCTGATATTTTTTTCAATAGATTTTCGTCATTTTTTCATTTCTTATCTTTATGTTCTTAAAACCATTTATTTATTTGTTTTAATTTAAAAAAACGATCATGCAACGTTTCTCCTAGCCATATTATTTATTGTACCTGCCGCTGGCAGGATACTACGCATCCGG